>CM035799.1:37992028-38197028 GCA_020466265.1 Siphamia tubifer | reverse complement strand
CGCACAGGAGTCGCGCCGACCTGACACCCCCTTGGTGATTTATGTGGTAAACGGCAGAGGCACTGTCTGACCGTACGAGCACATGCTTGCCTCTCAAGTGAGGCAGAAAATGCCTGAGAGCCAACTGAACAGCACGCAGCTCCAGCACATTTATGTGCTCGGCGCGACGCCTCCGAGGCCAGGTCCCGCGAACCGCTCTGTGCTGCCACACAGCTCCCCATCCTGTGGGGCAAGCATCTGTGGTGACCACCTCCCTGCGACACACCACCAACCCCATGGGAACTCCCCTGGACAGAGACACCCTGTCCCTCCATGGGGCCAGCGCATGGAGACACTGCCAAGTGACCCACAATTTCCGATACCTGTGTCGTGTCACGTCCAGGCGGAAGCTGTTCAGCCATCCCTGGAAAGGACGCAGCGACAGCAAACCTAGGGGCACAACATGCGTCACAGAGGTTAGTTTCCCCAGAAGCTGAAGGAAAGTGATAAGAGGAAGGCGACTGCCTAGCCTGAAATGATTGACCATACCGAGTATGTCGTCCACCCGCCGGGCTGATGGGCGAGCCACCATGGCCACCGTGTCCAAGGACAATCCAAGGAATGTCACAGTCTGGGATGGGGTCAGAATGCTCTTCGCCGGATTGACCCTGAGCCCCAGCCGGGCTACATGGTCCAGCAGGCGGTCCGTATCCCGGATTGCACGCGCCTCTGACGGAGCACACAACAGCCAGTCGTCCAGGTATGGCAAAATCTTCAGTCCACTGGCCTGCAAGGGAGCCAGCGCTGCCTTCACCACACGGGTAAACACCCTTGGGGAGAGGGAAAGGCCGAAAGGGAGCACCCTGAATTGCCAATGGAGGCCCCGATAAGCGAACCTGAGGAACCGCCGATGTTCGGGGGCAATGGGCACATGAAAATAAGCATCCTTCAAGTCTATCAGCGTGAACCACTCCTGGTCCGCCAGAGACTGAATGACTTCCATTGTGGTGAGCATGTGGAACGGCAACACCTTCATGTAGCGATTGAGTCCCCTGAGATCTAATATGGGACGCAAACCACCATCTTTCTTGGTCACGAGAAAGTACGTGGAATAGTAGCCGCTGGGCTGCTGCAGAGGATCTACTGCCTCGATTGCACCCTTGGCCAGGAGGGCAGAAAGCTCCTGGTCCAGGGCCTGTGCCTTTGCCGGGTCGTGAATGATTGTCATCACCACCCGACCGGAGATATGTGGCCGGCGTCGGAATTGCAGTCTGTACCCGTGAGTCAGAGTGGCAACCACCCACGGGTCTACTGCATGAGCAGCCCAGAACTTGAGCTGCTGGTGGGAAAAACATCCGACGGCCGGCCCACCTGCATCACCGGCTGGCCCCACGGCCCTTAGAGGGCATGGGGGGGTGGCGGTGGCGGCGACCAGAGTCCGAGACCTGAAACCGCCGTACTGGTAGGCGGGGAGCAAAAGCGCCCCTGTTGCCTCCCTGGCGAGAATAGCGTGGGTCACCACGCAAACCCTGAGGAGGGAGGTGAACGCGGGGACCAGCGGCCATGTGCCTCGACCCCTGAGAAGAGGAAGAAGGCCTGGTGCGGCTGAGCTCCGAAAGCTGTTGCCTGGTTTGCCGGGCTTGCACCGTCCGGTCTAGCGCCTCAAGGGCAGCTGAACCAAACAGTTGCCCCGGCTCCACGGGCACATTGCGGAGGGACCGCCGACATGCCTCGGACAGGCTTGACTGGGCAAGCCACACCTGTCGACGAGCTTGGACAATGTAAGACATAGTCCGTCCAAGCTCTCTCGTCAGTAACGCAAACGCCTGCAGGGCTGCATCACTGAAACCACTAGCTGCAGTCGCACCTTCAGTACCCTGAAGGGAGGCAGACAACGCAAACATAAGGTGGGCCAGAGAGTTACCCAGACGGCCAGCCCGAGCCCCAGCATTATAAGCTTTGCTAATAAAGTCATCTGTCACACGACATTGAGGCCGAGGACACCTAACATCCGTGCGTAGTGCTTCCTCAGGTGACACGATGAGGGAAGCAATAGCAGGCTCCACAGCTGGAACACGATCCAGCCCAGCCGCAGAAGCATTATGCATAGTCGCCAGAGCACGCCCGTCCGACGACAGGCGTGAAAAAGCATGAGGATCCCTCCAACAGGCATGCAACTCCCTCAGGAAATCTTCAGAGGGAGGAACAGCAAAAGGTGCGGAGGCACATCCACGCCTAAAAAAGGCACTATGTGAACCAGGCCGCTCCAGCTGAGGAACCTCCAGTTGCAAGCAACCCAAAGCCTGACGCATGACATCCTGCATAAAATGGTCTGTGTCAGCAGCCAAGCTCCGACCAGATGACAAGGAGCCCGTAGTAGAAGCCCGAGGAGACTGTGTCTCCTCCGGCCCCTGAAAATGGGAGGCCGACGCCGCCAGAGAAAGAACATCATCGTCCCTGGCCAATGTCGGCATGGGAGGAGAAGAACCCCCCGCCTCTGATAAAGGTGCGTCCTGGCGATGGGCATGAAACATAGTCCTCATCAAGTCCAGTTCCGCAGACAACTGCTGAACCTTAGAAGACAGGTCCCGGGTGGACCTGGTCTTCTTCCTAGGGGGGGCCGCTGCTGCTGCAGCGGGCTCACAGAGACGCTTGGAGCGTCGAGGTGGGGGCAAGGGTAACTGACCTGAAGGTGGGAGGTCAGGCGCACCTGCCGGGGCCACCTGCGCCATCCTTTCCAGTCTCACAGCCCGTGGCATGTAACTACAGTCCATGCACGGATCACCTGACAATGCTTCCCGCAGGTGATCAGGGCCAAGGCAGGCAGGACACTGGTCGTGCCCATCATCCGCCTGAAGCACAGCCCCACAATCTACACAATAATGGGAACCATCCATATTGTGCCAGATAGCGTAAAAATACACCTACGACCTAAGGCCAAAGCTGGGAGCGGGTGCGCGAACGCGGGCCCTCACCGACTACGACCAAAGGCGAATAACCAATAGTAACAGCAGGTGGCACACAGGTAGGGAACCACAAGCTGCACCAGAGACCAAAGTTGGGAGCGGGTGCGCGGACGCTAGCCTTCACCAACTAGGAGGCGGAAACCAGAGAAATAAACACTCGTGACCAAAGGCCAAATCTGGGAGCGGGGTGCGCGAACGCGGGCCTTCACCGACTACGACCAAAGGCGAATAACCAATAGTAACAGCAGGTGGCACACAGGTAGGGAACCACAATCTGCACCAGAGACCAAAGTTGGGAGCGGGTGCGCGGACGCTAGCCTTCACCAACTAGGAGGCGGAAACCAGAGAAATAAACACTCGTGACCAAAGGCCAAATCTGGGAGCGGGTGCGCGAACGCGTGCCCTCACCAGTCACGACCCCAAAACATGTGGCACTATGAGTGTTCAACAATTAACAGCAGACGGCACACAGATATGGAGGCACAATCTGCACCAGAAAAAACCAAGGGTGGGAGCGGAAATCAGATTTTTTTTTTTTTTTTTTTTTTTTTTAAACCAAACACACTCACGAGTTCAGGTCAAAGCTGGGAGCGGGTGCGCGAACGCGTGCCTTCACCAGTCATGACGCAGTACGAGCATGTCAACAATAAGTGCAGACAGCACACGGGTACGGAGCCATAATCTGCACAAGAAAACAAAAAGTGGGAGCGGGTGCGCGAACGCTTGCCGTCACCAAACAGGAACCGAATTGCAAGCAAAAGCAATTCGAACAATAGAAGGCGGCAGCCAGGTAATAATACAGAACATTAAAGACGTGGGACCAGAGCTGGGAGCGGGTGCGCGAACGCGTTCCGTCACCAAGTATGACCCAAACAGATGCAAAAAAAATAACCCGATTACTCACCCGTAACCAGTCAGGAAACTCAAATAGGGAACTAACACCGTCAGTCCATACACTGTCCACATGGGATGGGTGCGACAGTAACACAAAGAAAACTGGGAGAGGGACGCGGTCGTTACCTTCACCAGGAGAAATGAAACGCTAACACCGTTAGCTGCGTTAGCCGCGTGACACTATGGTCACACAGCAAAATAATGATAAACCACCAACCGGAGAAGCCCGTCGCAGCCCCTGGAGGGCGAAATTCGCAGCTCCAACAATCAGAGGGCGTCCAGCAACAGGGCAAATCAAGCACTTAGCAAACTGCTAAACTCTTGCAATTGAACTGCATGCGAGAAGAAAAGAGGAACAGAGCCATGGATGACAAGGGTTTATATTACCTCTGGAGTGTCATCCAGGGTCACAGGTGTGACTCATTTGGTATTACTACTCGAACTGCGCATGCGCGAAGGGATCATTCAGTGCTTTCAGCACCGCCCTCTGGCGGTCAGTAGGGATGAAATAGAACTGTATCTTGCAGATGAGGATCTGTACCTGGCACTGCATATCACCCACAAATGGCTCAGGTTTCTTTTTAAAATTAGCCAAGGAATACAACACACTAAACAGATCTAACCAACACTTGTAACATTCATAGAAATCCATTTCACTTCACAATTTTTTTCAGGCTACTTGAAGAATTTATCGCTCTATAGACACAATGAAAAAGGAAATTCTCCATATATTCTCCATTCACTGGCCATTTCCACATTTGAGCTGTCTTGCTTTCTTCTAATAATGGGCCTCATTTACCAAATGTAAAGTCTGAAAAAAATTTCCCCACATTTCCACCAATATATTGGGATTCAGTTCTGGGTAAGAAAAAAGTCTATGGACATTCAAAAACACACCTGTGTATTTTAGAGCTGAGATATTAACACAGAAAATACTGTGTTGTCTTGGTATGAATATAGACATTCACTTATCCTGATTATTACATTGTTTTGTTGTTATGATGTGTAAAGACCGGGGGGAGAAAACGTCATTACTAACTGCCTTGGTTCTTAAAATAACACTACTAATGGTATGAAGGAGCCAAGCGGCTGGGATTCGCTAAAGCCAACATCTCTTCCAGAAGCATGACTGACGGCAACTTAATCAGGACTGACGTCAACAATACGGTTCCTATCCAGTGGCCTGAAACTGCACCAGTGTGAACGCGAAAAAGGAAACAGCCTGCAGGGAACAAGCCGTCAAAGTCACCCGATATTAGCTGGTTTTGCTGCGCAGCATACTGTGTTAAACCGCAAAGACAAGCTGTAGTGAAGTGTCAAGCCTACTGGGAGATGACCTGACAGCAGGGTGCTAATGTGTGGACCACTTTTCTTTTTTTTTTTTTTTGAGGACAATGGCAGTGGTGGACAGTAACCTGGTTTCCAAATTGAGGTGCACCTGCTGTCTCTGTGGTATAAAAAGTAGAGCATTTTCCACTTTGCATTATACGACATTTACATCATTTTTAACGGGGCACAACCTGACTTAGACAATCACACTGGGCTGTAGACGTCTAGATACAAGTACTAATGAGCCGTTACCTCCCTCGTGATGGAGGCAGACTCCTGGAGGAGTTGCAGGTTGTACTTACCAGTGAGGGCCTCCTGGTAAAGCTGCACAAAGTGGGTGAAGATATCTTTAGGGATGGTCTTCTCATCAGGTAGACACTGAAGCAGAATGACCACCTCCGCCTGACCAACAGCATGCATGCCCTTAGTCGTCAAGTACCAACACTTCCTGTTGACATCTGGAGGTGTGAGAGAAACCATCACAAAAACCAGAAGCACCATTAGAGAAGTTGTATTATACATACAAGTGAATATACCAGTGGTTGCAACGGAACAATAAAGAATTCAGGATTTTTATCTGTGAAGGAGGTTATGTGATCACTCCTGTTTGTCTGTGCGTCAGGTTATGTCTTTGCCAGAGTTTGTATGTCAGGTACTTAGCAAGATAACGCTAAGGAGATTATGTTTTTCCAGGAGTTTGTTTGTCTGCCTGTTTGTCTGATAGTTGGCAAGATAACTCAAAAAGTTGTGGACGGATTTTGATGAAATTTTCAGGATGTGTTGGGAGTGTCACAATGAACAAATGATCCAGAAGAGATCCTTGATGCTGGATCACTTTGAATTTATTTTCCATTTACCGCAATGTAAAATGTCAAAGTGATCCAGAATCCAGGATCTCTTCTAGCAAAAATGGAAGATGGTGGAACACAGGCTAAATTACACGTTGTCCACAGTAATGTCAGTAATTTTTTAGCAGCAGATATTTTACCCTTCTTAAAAAACATCTACATATACCATGTTTATTTTGACAAATATTTACATACAATGAGAAAAGGCAAAAATGGCAAAAATGTTTAATTGAAGAGGCAGCCAACAGCAATGTAACAGTGACGTAAAACACACACACACACAAAACTAAAAATTCAAGGTATCCTGTCGTTACTGTTAACAACTAAAGATATCAATAGCCATCATTGCTGTTGTCAATTCATTTGGGGTGTATTTATCGTTACTACAACTAAAATGTTGTTAAGAAGTGGATGAGAGGCCCAAATGTAGGAAGAAATGTGTTTGCAAACCATACTACTGTAGAGAGGGCATTAGAAGTGGCACTGATGAAGTGTTCAATGGTTACAATCAGTGGCACCAACTGACAAAAAGAAAAAGAAATCATAATGTGTCTGTTTGAGAAAAACCGTCTTGGCCTTGGCAGAGGTGTGCCTTCACAATGTTTTAAAAATAACATTAATATTAAACTCAAACCTGTTGGAACATTGTGTGGGTGGTTGTGATTAAACATATAAAGCACAAAATCATAGAAAGAAAAACTGAAACATGCAATTGTAGAAAAAGAGTCCATCTATCTTATCTTATTGGGGGTTTTTTCCCCTTTGTCAGCTTATTATCCAGTCGTTTTAAGTGAAACAATGAAAACAAGTGCTGCCAGGCACAACAAACCCTGCCCCCTTGCACACAATTGACCCGATTTGTCCTATCTCTTATCATTGCAAAAACACATTTTTGGTGACCGACCTTCAAACCTTCAACCTACATTCACCAGAATTTAATGGGATCTATTCTAGACCACCTCACACCTTTCCTGAAAATTTTATGGAAATTGGCCCAGCAGTTTTTGCATAAACCTGCTTACAAACAAACAGACCAACAAACAAACCCACTCAAGCACAATATCCCCCGCCCCTTCGATGGGCGGGGTAATAAATTAGAGTTCCTGAGACTCACAGTTAACCAGCTTGACCATGGCGAGCAGGTTTGCATTAAGTACAAACACCAGGGGGTCCGGGCCTCCTTCTTCCAGTTGCTGCATCAGCACGATCTCAGACGGCCTCTCCTCCACTGCATAGTCTGGGGGGGGGGTCGGAAGGAGAGAAGGATGGAGGGAGGAGTCAAGGTAAAGTCAGACGTACAACAGACAGAATGAAGGATGAGGAAGGTTGGGGATGAGAGTGAGAGTCGTGGAGGAGATGAGGATGGAACAGGAGTTACATGTGGAAATGATGACCATATCAAGTTAACTCACAGCTAATGACCCCCCCCCCCCCCCCAAAAAAAAAAAATACAAGTAAAACACTAAAGCATTCCCATGAACTCTACTCCCCTATAACCGGTAATGAGTGGACCAAACGTGAGCCGTGATAAAAAAGCACATAAAAAAACGAGCAGGGACACAGCAGCTGACAGAATAATGAGGAGCAGCAGAAAGGTGAGGATGAGGGCAAGCACCTGTGATGTGGCCTCCCGTACCTCCTTTGACTCCAGTGGAGATGAGGATGGGAGGGAGTCCGTCCTCCGGGATCAGACTGATGGAGCTGCCTACAGGGCTACCTACAGGGGCAACAGGAGCATGGGGTGCCTGGGAGTGGACAGAAGGGTGGGTGTGGGGTTAGAAACCGATCATAACATACTCCAAGTTACAAGGACAGAAATGATGATCCACTGTATGGGAGAAACAGGAGGGTGTTATGTTCCAGTGCACCTTTTTTTTCCCCTACTTGGGTTTTGAGAGAATTCTTAATTATTTTATTAGATACTTATTGTTCCATTAGTTATAATTTTTTGCTTTTGTAACATTTTTGTGCAGTATCCTGTATTTAGTGTTTTTTTAATTGGTTGTTAATTGGTTTCCACTGTTAGTGGGTAGAAATTGAAGGAGCACTACGTTGTTGTTTTGTTTTTTTTACTGCTTTTTGCCTCGCTTCCAGATCAAGTTCTGACACTGTCCCAGGAGCAGGCACACCAGGCCACATGCTTGAGTGGGGTTTGCACTGCAAGCTGTATGTTGGCTGTACCTTTTGCTTTTGTTTCTTTTTTGTTTGACCAGGTGAGTCTGGACATACCGTTTATTTCTTTTGACAGGGTTCAGTTGCGGGTTATGTTAAATAGGGTAGGGGGAGCGGTATGTGGGTCTGCCTTCGGGTCATAGCAGGGAGTATTCTAATACTCTAATGAGCAGTCTGCTCATTATCTGGGCCAACGAAAAACTGAACAATTAAAAGTCGTACCATCATATGACTTCCAACTTAAATAGTAGATAAAGCTTGAATTATGGTTAATCTGCCAGCATTTTATACATCTTTGACCAAGTAGAATCATGACACCATCTGTTCATTAAATCATACTATGCACTGCAGCTCCTGTAATTTGGATATGTCATATTACAATAATACTGTATTTCGATTAACCAGTCAGCCCTAATTGCAATGTGACTTTTTCTGCAAATTGTGCAGTCCTACCACAGGGTTTCAATAAGATATCTTTTGGTCTGAAAACTGATGATGAAATGACAGATGTGAAGTCACTTGTGTAATTTCCTCAGACTTCATAAGGCTTTCCCCAAAGTCACAGATGGCATTTTCATTGGCTGAGTGACTTACAAAATTGATTTTGACTTGTCAGATTGATGAAGTGCCCCTTTAATATTTCAACTCTGCTTTCTTATTCTCTAGTCATTTTTATTCTATACATTGCAAAAGGCACTTAACCGTGGGGAAAAAAATCCCATCACTGCTTCAAAATTGTCATCTTCCAATGAGAATTACATTAACATCTGGGTAGTTTGTGCAAGTTTCATCGTTATGTGATAATTGTGTTTTTGATCTCAGGTTTGCAACGTCTACAGTTAAGTTTCTTTCTAAGCTTCACTGGTCACTATGTTCACTCAATCAGTCCTGATAGTCATCATTTATATCCAATGAGTCTGCACCATGAAAATAGAAACAAGCAAACAATCTGCTCATCTGAAATGTGTTGAGAAACAAATCTTACCCATGGCTTATGGTGAACTATGTCCACTCTGGATTTGAGCCTTTCAGACAGGGTACAAAACTAATGCTTATTAAGCAATTGTGAAATATTTACTCTGAAATCTGTTTACCACGGTTTGTTGCAGTCTGTGACCCAGCAACTGGTAAGCCACTGAGAAGCCCACAGAAAGCCTTCATTGTGACTACGACAGACTAGCTAATAAGTTAACCTAATAATACTAGCTGTAGCTGGATGAATGTTTTCTGTTATCGACCTACCTCTGAGGAGCCGGACGTGGAAGATTTGCTGGAATATGACGAGATGGCCAACGACTGTGAGGGGGCAGGGCTAGACGTCTGAGGTTTGGGAGACTCTGCTGTGTCTCCATTTGGTAAGACCCCATCTGCAAACCACACCCTCCGCTGCTCCCGCGAGAGGGATGCTAAAGGTGAGAAGAAAACAGTCTCAGCAGAACACCAAAGGGGGGAAAAAAAGGAAAATAGAGGGAAGAGACTGGGCTGCACCAAAAAAGAAGAGCAGTGATGGAAAAAAGAACAGCTGTATTCCTATTCTTGTGCTTGACATTTAGTCCCATGGGACAGATATTCGGCAGCTTCTCAAACACTACGAGTCTGTGAAATGAACTTTAAGATACTTATTCTGCGCAGTCCATCCTAAAACGTAGTCCTTCGAACTTTCAAGTTAAATTCAAAGCTATAAGTTTGAACAAAAGACTATATAATGTAGCTTTAGAGTAAAAAACCACAAGCAATAAAACGGAGGATGTCAACAATGAAATCCTCAAAGTATTAGACATAACATCTAATATTAGAGAGAGAGAGAGAGAGAGAGAGAGAGAGAGAGAGAGAGAGAGAGAGAGAGAGCGAGCGAGAGAGTCCCAGCCCAAATGTATAACTTAAGTCGAGTTTCATTAATTAACTCTGCGTCACATCATAGAATGTGATCATCAACATTTTTGCTTCAATTGTGTATAAAACCAAATCCTTGTTGGTGCAGCTCTTAAGAGTCTTGACTATTTTTGTTCAGAATCGTACCCTCGTTGCCAGACTGTTTCAGAACTCCTACTGGCACCATAACAGTAGGAGGGGGAGAGCTGAGGACCCCTGAGGCCTGGGCCTGCTGCAGAGGAGGAATGGTAGAGCAGTACTCTGCTGGGTTGTTGGGATTTGGGCTCTGGCTGCTTCCAGTGACTTGTGTCTCCCAAGATTGAGCTAAAAGACACATGAAAAAGCAGAAAAGTCAACAGAAGTTTCATTCTATGTGTATATGCGTGCTTCTATGAAACTTAGCCTTAAAAACAGGTCATGGGGGCTGAAAATTCAAACCAAATGTAGACTAATGTTATGAAGCATGTTTGGAGATAAAAGAGAAACTATTTTTCAAATAAAATACACTTACATTACTTACAAAAACTGCACATATGGGTATCACCCACACCCTTTCTCTGTTGGTTTCATTCCTACATGTCAGATCACACCCAGTTCATCCAGCCGAAATCCTTCAGATCTGATCCCTCCCCAGTTATTTCAGGTGTGCTCCAGGGCTCTGTCCTGGGGCCCCTGCTATTCATCATTTATCTCCACCAACTTAGCAATATTTCTGAAATTTCAACATCTATTTCCATTGTTTCTCAGATGACACCCAGCTCTTCCTGTCCACCACACCATGCTCCACACACCGGCCCCTCCTCCCTTATCACTTGCCTTTCTGAAATTAAATCTTGGTTCACCTCCAACTTCCCGAAACCTAACAGTAACACAAGTGAAATTCTTCTCATCAGCACAAAACCAACTCTTTCCAAAGATGACACTTTCTGACACTGACAATTCCTCAGTCTCTCCCTCCCCTCAGGTCAAGAATGTGGGTGTTACCCTTGATGGTCTGCTATCTTTCTAAGCCCACATCAATAACATCACCTGGTCTTGGTCACATTTTTGGAACAATCAATTTATGAATTGATTAAAAATTCATACATTTTGGGATGACTTAGAGTACGAGTAGAATTTTTATGCATTTATCTAAGATCATCATTAGGTACACATTAGGGGAAAATAAGTCTACATTTCTTTTATTAGGTCTAAAAAATTTGTCAAGTGCCAAGTACCAAGATGTACCGTGTTTCATAGAAGTGCCCAACGGAGCCTGTCCTTTCATCAGGTCACAATTTTAGTGATTACACCAGTTGTCTTGATCGTCAGTCACTTTTCAACAGTAACCCAGTGAAGTTACAACATAATGAATGTCTACAAGCAATGATCCTCACCACTCGTCAGAGCTGAATGACAAGTGACGCAGACTCTGGCCTCCTTTCGGTCCATGTAGACGAGCCTGCACTTCAGGCTGCAGCATGTAGCACAGAACACCTGAAATACACAACACAGAAACACATGGCAGTGCAAGCTACAGTTCCAGCAGGTTTATGCAGTTTCAAAGATAACCATGAAGGTGCTACTACTATTTATACAGAGCATGTTACACTGATGTAGATCTTTAATGCTCCAAATGGGAATACAGGAGATCGTCTACAATATCTTTATGTATATTGGACTGTTTTTAGACTGTGTACAAGAAGGTTGTCCAATGATGGACTTTGAAAGGCTGTTATTCATGACAGTTTGGTGCAGAAAATTATTATTTGATGCATTATTTGACCCTGTTCCACCTACATAAAACAGCCATGTTTGCCTTTACTAAAAAACTGTATACAGTGTTTTACTGAACATCAAAGTCAAAGTAAGGACTACCTTTAGAGTACAGGAAATGGAAGCAGTGTTTCCCCTCAAACTGCAGGTTTCCCATTGAGAAGTCTGATATTAGGCATCACACATTATCCAAGTCATTTTTTGCCAATACTTCTCTTTTAAGTGAAGTCAATAAAGTCGTACCAGAGTATTTTTTTTTTTTTTTTTGAGAGATTTACCATTTGAGACCACACAGTTCAGCCCCATGTAAACCCTGGCACCACCATCTAACAGGTCGATTACACTGAGTGAATGAGTTGCTTTTTCTCTACACATTATTTTACTTCCAACGCCAAAAGTGTGCACCCACTGTACGATTTTATAGATATTGATCTCCTCTTCTTTGCCAGCGCCTCAGTGAGCTGCTGCTACTACATATGGGGCACTTTGTGTTCAATAGATTAGTAGCTCATTACATGTCATTATCCAGTAACTCATACTGTATTTAGTCAATGATTAGAGAGAGGGTGGAGGATTCTTTTTATTTCAGAGCCTCATAAGCTGGTCTGTGGATGTAGGAGTCTGCTGGAGGATCCCGCTGCGTCTATTGTTTGAGGCCCCAGCGCTGTGTCAGTATTACTGCAGTGCCAGCTCCTCCCTGCTCAAGTGGCAGCGAGTGTTTGTTTACCACCATGGGAAATTAAGAAGCAGTCCAGCAATTTTCCAGTGCCGTGTCAGCGACCGCATCCTTTAGAGTGTTGTGCAGGCAACGCCCACCACTGCATATGGGGGTGGCCATAATGCTAGAATAGTAACTGCACCCCCATCGAGATTAGCTAGGAAAAGAGACCTAATAAAACCCAAATCTATCAGTTAACAGTCTTATACTATTGGGGAAATGACAGTTTTAGTTTATTCACTGTATTTAACTTGTTAAGTTTTATTCTTTTTTTTTTTTTTTTTTTAAACATTAGTACAGGCACAAGGTCCATTATGGTATACTTGTTTTGACTTTTTATTGGATAATCAGATGTCTGTGAAGGAGCTTTTACTAAAGAATGGCACAAATGTTTCATGTTTGATCTTACACTTACCTCATTTGTATAGTGTTGGTAGTGTATCATAAAGTGAATTTATGTAGTGATTTAAATGAATGGCTTGCACTGGCACTCTGAAAGTCGTCTCATGTATCAAAATAGTTTAATTGAATCATGAGATTAAATATATAAACTGGTCGCACATAATAATAACCTGACAGGGGTCACCTCTTTCCAGATGACAATACAATGCTGCTTCCTATTCACAGGACATATTGAATATGAACATTGTGTGAAATATATGTTGTGACTTTCATCCCTCCATCTCAAACTCACTGAACACATATGGAAGATTTTAGACAACCTTCTTCACATTTACCTTCAGACTTTGTAAAAATGATAGTTCATTAGTGCTAAAGATCACTGGCACTGTTCAGCAGGTAGGTAGAGGACCAACACCTTTGGGACCCTTCACAGATTTGTCTTTTAATTTTGTTACATGTCTAAGTAATTTGTGTCCCTTACGGAGTACCTCAAGTGAATTTTGCTAGCCATTTCAAAAGATCACGTATAACACTCACGATTCCATCATGTAACTTCCATCATAGGCCATTGTTAAGCATACATGAATACCAGGTCATTGTCAGTGCATCCTTCCTGGGCTGTTCCAGCACCAGTAGTGACAGAGTTCTTGGTTTGTCTGATCACCTAGGCTGACATGGACTGGTCACTGACCCCATGAAGCAGACACCAGACGCGTGATCAGATTAAATAGGTAACCATTTATACCCATTTCCTCAGAGTTGCTAGCCATAGATCACTTTTTGAACACATGCTTACCACTCAATCTTGCCCACTGATTGCAGACTGTTTACACAGAATCAATGATGGTACATCACTTCCAGCCGACAATGGCTGCTCCAAATACGTTCTGGCCCTGCATGTAATTCATGTAATAAAAAGGTCTGGTATGGTGCATTTATGGTGATTTTCTATTGAATTTGCACCTTTCCTGCTTATAAATAATACATAAAGCCCAATTAATGGAGTAAGCATGACTATTACATGTACCCTTTAAACAATCAGAGATGAAGTAAATGAACATAAAAGATTTAGGCAAAGTGAGACATTGTGTTGCAGCCCCAATTTTGGTACTTTGTGTTCTCCTTTTAAATATTAAGGAGTTGGTATGTCCCAGAATGTCCTCTGACTAATCCTACAAAAAATATATGAAAATTTTAGAGAGGAAGCCATTTGAAAGTCTAACGATAATAATAAGAACAGGATTGTCAGGATAATCAGTAGAATTGTGAGTAACCCCTACAATGTCTACTTTGGCCCAGAAATGTGAAATATAAAGAGTGAGAGCAGTTTTAGCTTGGATGTTCACTTTAAATAAGCTCTGACTTCACTGACCTTGCCACAGGCCCTGCAGTGGTGCCTCCTCTTGGTAAAGGTGAACTTGACATCACATTTCATGCAGACAGGGGCCTGGGAGTCAGGCACCCACACAGGGGCGACCTCACCAAGGGAGCTGGAGGGCTTCCTGCACAGCGACCCCTGCTGGCCCGCCTGAAGGTCGTTATCTGGACTTTCAGAGGGCATCAGGCAAGGAGAGTGAACAGCCCCATCTCCGTTCACCCCAACTGCACTCTGATCAGTTCCACCAAGCGTAATATCAGAGGGTGTGCCTCTCCAACTCTGGTTCTCGAGGTTCTTGTTCTTGCTGCCTGCAGACAGGCCAAGCTGATTCTGGACCTGACTGGACAGAGGCTGTGGGATTTGAAGCTTGAGGCTGACCGGCTGCTTTGGCCGCGCCCCTCCATAGGGCACACTGACCGGCTGTAGCCGACCATTGTTGAGTTTTGGTTGGATGCTAGCTGACCCCACTGTTCCTCCATCACTGCTCTCCTGTTTACTTTCCTCCATTTCTTTCTCCTCAGTTACAGAGTCCTCTTTGGAAGGGACAGGAGTGGATGAATACCCCTCCTCCTCTTTAGTGTCAGACTCCTTCAGCTTTAAGTGGCAACCGCTCTCCTGATCCAAACCATTGGGAAGGCTTGTAATCCTCAGCAGCTGGTCCATCTGTCCATCTGAAGCATATCTCGTCTCTTTCTCCTCCATTTCCTCCACCCCTCCACCTTCCTCCACCTCAGTGTCCCTTCCTCCATTCAGAAGAGCCCCCCCTTGGCTCTGTGACTTTTTAAACTGTTTTTCCTGTAAAAGAGCTGTAGCAGCCTCGTCTCCATTTTGTGTTGTTGATTCGATATTTGAAAGAACATTAGCAGACAGAGTTTCTTCCTGTCCATTTCCTACCTCAAATGTAAAATGATTGCCAGTTGAGCCCCCTACCCCTGTTGAGGCGGCTCTCTCCTCCTGTTGAGGTTTAGCTTCCAGCTCAGAGGCATGAGTCTGGATATCTGCAGGAGAAGTGATCTCCCTACTGGTCCTGTCGAGCGGCGGGCTTGCAGGACAGCCATTCTCTACAGCATCACAAGCTGTCGCTGGGGCTGGCGAGAGGTCATCGGTGCCCACCAGTTTGCCTATGTTCGGCTGGGGGAGGGGTGGGCTATGGACGTCCGCAGGTCGCTCTTCTGCCCAGGATGAAGGCTCAGCACTGGGGTGTCTCTTAGGGTCAGCCCCCGGGGAGGTGTTGGAGGACGAGTCGGGGAGGGTCTTGAAGGGCAGTGGACTCTCCCGGGGGCTGAGGTCTGCGTGGGCCAGGGCGGGGTTTAGCGAAAGCAAATGGGTTGGCGGGGCCAAGATCTGGGTCCACTTGGCATCTGACAGAATAGGAGTGTCCGTCTCATCTGTCAGAAAAAAAATAAAGAACATAAAATAAATAATTATACAGGACCTTCACAGATGTCGTACATTGCTTTTAACAGTGATGTTTATGTTTTGTTTAATTTTCTGGTATGTTTTAATACATTAGTTCACATCTAAATACCAACAGTTTTTGCTGATACACAGCAAAAGCACATGTTTTTGTACAACTGTAGATTCTGAAAAACTGCAAAAAGCAAAGCCACTTATCTGGCACTTAAATCAGGTTAGCAGCTTTAGAAACCAGTCTGTCCAAACTTGAGATATGATAGTTTTGTTTTTGTTGCTCATATGTCAGTACTGCAGTATTGGTGGTTTTCAGAGATTTCCTGAAAGAACAAATACCCAGTATCTCTAACTTGGGATTAAAAGGCTATTCATATTCCCAACCTGACTGGCAGACTCACAGACACACAATGTTCTCTTTGTTTTAAAGAAATCCCCAAGAACTTTGTGGATACTGTAACACTGTCATTTCTCTTTCAGCCCACAGGGACATTACTTTATGAAGCATTGATGTCTATTAATTTATTACAGCAGCCCCAGCCTCAGGTGTGAAAAGACCTAAAATTAAAACTGGAAATGGACAGCATGTGGAATGATTCAAATAGCAATTGGACATGAATGATTTTGTACCAGGCTTTCTGATGCTTATACATAGTAAGCAGTTCGTGACCTACCTGCAATCATTCTCATCGTTAACGTCACTTCCTCTGAGCCTTATTAATCCGGCGATGTTAAGCTACTAACCACAACGTTAATATTGAGGCACTAAAGTCTTGATTGCACTGAGAAACAGCTACGCTTCAAAATATAAAGATTTATATGCAACATATGCTGTGATTTTATGTTGGCACCTCTCTCTAGCACAGTCTACACTTGCCTGCATTTTATCCATTCTGCCATTTACTTCTTGCCCACGGTCTAAATTAAATGTGCCAATAGAATTGCATGATTACAAACAGCGCTTGCAGTTTTTTAAAAATAGAAATTTCATGATGTAGCATAAGTCCAAAAAGCAACAAGATGAGAATGTTCAACATCACTCTAAAAAGAGTGGAATGTTGATTCATTTTCACCTTAAAAAAAGTCAGTGTTTAAGCATTAACATCTGGACTGATTTGTTTCACCATAGGTAAAGACTCCAGCTCAATCTATATCTCACTATGTTGAATCCCTCGCAGGTATGTGTCACTTTCAAAAGCCATGAAAGAGAACAAAGTGGCTACTAGCAAAAAGATCATGAACCCACAATAGCAAGACAGGAAGCTTTAAATGAAGTGCCATAGAGATGTGCACTCCCTGGTGATCAAAAGAGCTAAAAATGTCAGGGAAAAAAAAACCAAGGGACAAATTGAGAAATGAGGTTGACATAGAGTGGGAAATTAGTGTGTGGATGGACTGAGGAATTCTGAGATAGTGGGCCAAACCATTCAGTCACCCACAGGAGCCATCCGTCAAGATGACATGTGAATGCTGTGTAATACAACCGGAAATTACTGTAATATTTATTAAAAGTGACTCACGCACAACTATGCAAGAGAAGAAAATATAAGCAGAGGTCCTGCTACTGTAAAACACATTCCCCTTTTCCTCTGCTGGAATGAATGCTAAGCTGTTTTACCATGTGCTGTATCAGGTTCAACACATACACTGTTAAGCTGTCAAGCTGGATCTCTGGCAGAGGATGCAAAGATAATCACTCAACCAAAACACACACCGAGCTTAACCTACCATCAAAATACACAACATGTGTATGTGGGGAAAGTATTTTAGTACTTTCAGGTCATCTATGATAAAAACCAGAGAAAAAAGCAGACCATTCGTCCTGAAGAGCACACACACAGCTCACTTGTATTTACTTTCTAATTACTGACTCTGTGGAATCAGTTTGAAAGCGCTAATGTAATTTCTTTACATACTGTGAGTATTAGGTGTAAAATAAATACACAATGCTCTTGCCTTGCACCAATTACACAGTCCCAAACAGGCCTAAGGAAAAAAGAAAATCCAATTAGTTCAATTCCCTGACTGCCCACCCTCAATCACCACCTGTAAATGCTGCTCACACGTGGCTGATTCACACTGACGGTTTTTATCCATTTTACTCAACTGTCAACATAGAGACATCTATACCATAGTGTCAGCCACAACACAGACTGGTGGAATGTGCATACATACCTTCACTCCACTGCACCTCAGAGGAAAATACTTCAGTTTTTAATTCCACTATACTTTAATATTATCCTCCTCAACACTTCAGGAGCCAAAACCAAGAAAAAACAGAATTGGAGGATCCTTCTGCAGTTCTTCCTTCTCTGTACAAGTAAAAAGTTTAGATATAAAGACAGATGATCTGATGCCAATTCATGCTGTAATGGAAGATTTTGTGTTGCACTAATGAGTAAAGCAGCAGCAGTAGCAACATGTCTAATAGAATCTTAACATCTACCAGTTATCAGTCACATATTTGACCCTCTCTACCAATACAGATGCCAAACTTCCAGTCACTGTTTAAATTCCAGAGAAGAGAACACCATAACACACTGTACAGGATACACGTGGCATCCCTCACAATGTCCGCCATCTGTTTTTTGCCACCGAGTTATGGTTCATTTTTGTTTGATCTCATTACACTTCGTATCATCAGCTCACCTTCATTCTGCTCAAACTCATCCAGCACCTTGTCCAGGTTGAAGGCCTCGGCCTGAAAGTAATTCTCCATGGGTCAGGAAGCTCCACCCTGCCGATGGCCTTATGAACCTAAAAGCAGAAAGAGCATGACCTCAATTCACTTTCATACAGTATGCAGATATCTTGCCGTGAGCTCCATCATATCACCTTTTCTTCCCTGTTCACTTGATTATCATTTGTTTAAAGACAAATTTCTCACTTTCACTTAGTGGTCGTAGGACTAAATTCACATCACGAGTTCCACTTCCAATACCATGTGACACTTCATATGTCAGTCAGTATTTCACTAAGCATCTGAGGTTCGATACGGACTGCCTTAATGATGGCAATTTGTGTGTGGGTTTTCATCTCTCCTTACCTGCACAGAGGTCCTCCTCAGCAGTCCCAGGTGGTGGTGTTTTTCTCCCCTCTCTCTTAACTCTCAGCAGGTTTCCCTTTCACTTCTCACTTCATCCAGTCTGGCAAGCGCCCAGCGCCCACACCTTTTAGAGTGGAGAAAAATGCTGTTTGGTAAAAAAGCTACAAATCAACCAACACAGTGCAGTGTGTTTCTGAAAGCTTGTCCCAAAAAAAACAATGTGCCGAGTATGATATGATTATAGTAAAGGAAATTCTCTATATACGTATGGAAGATAATGTCCTACTATAATTTAGTTTCATGCATCTTTAATTTTTATTAAAATTCGGACTTAAAAAGTAAACAGACTATTCAAGTTGAAATTCTGGAGTCAGTTTCTGAATGAGGCTAAGATGATACAGTACAGGATCTTTCTTACTATCACTTAGTGTGGGGGACATTATCATACATCGTAGGCCGTTATCCACCCAAGCTCGACACGGCAATCGAGAGTCATGAATGGAAAGTGGCTGAAGCCTGAGTGACTGCACAATAAAACTGCCCAGTGTGCCCTTGATGATTTGAAGTCCTTGGTTAGAGGTTGTGATGTGGTTGTGTTGGTGTGTTCACACATCTGCGCATTTGTGAATGTGTGGAGCTGTAAATGAGTAACAGCCAGCCTGAACTTCAGGGTCATCCTCATAAGGACAAGAGCAACCAGGGATTACACCAGAGACCAAATATTCCGTCGAGCGAGAGCCTCAGAGAAGGGGAGCAGAGTCAACACATTTTCTGCTTAGCTTAAGATGCAAGTGCAGGCAGGGTGTCAGCACAAAAGCGTGAAGGAATAGGGCAGGAGGGGGTGAGGGTACACATGTAGTTTGCATCACCACATGTCACATTACTTTGGCCAAGCAAGGAATGAATCTTGAAGGGGGGGGCATTCCTACCACAACTTAAACAGCAGCAGAAACAGGTTTCTAAATGAAGAAAATCTACTAGATTCAATGCAAGCATCGGATTTGAAAACGAGCCGCGCTTTATTTAGAAAACAGAATAAACCTTTAGGCAGGAGAAGTCTAATATGACTCAGTTTAGACAACATATACCCAGTGATCTCAACCAGCTTTTATATCTTCCAATACAGGTATAAACATCCACATAGTAGCTGTACAACTGAGATTCCACAACATTTTTAACAACACAAAATATGCAGAATTTCAAACAAATGTATGTTATATATATATATATATATATATATATATATATATATATATATATATATATATATATATATATATATATATATATATATATATATATATATATATATATATATATATGCTGCATGCACAGTTTTTACCAAGTAGGAGAAAGTTTTTTTCATCTATTTTTTTAAAAATATTTTTAGGATCTGAAATGTCAGAATAACTACACTTTTATGTGACTTCAGAAACACACTATTTACTTATTTTATTTTAGTATGCCCCTTCAGACACATTGGAATTATAGGACAAAATCTGAAGAAGAAAAAAAGAAAAAGAGGCTCCCACAAGTCTGGTTTTTCCTTTGGGAGAAATGTCCTTAAGTTTGAATGCAACGTATTCATGTATGAAGACAATAGCACACAAATATAATCACCACAGGATCAGTCTTTGAATTCTTCCGGAAAGGAGACATGGACCAACTCCAAAGGGTTCTTGGACTTTGGTACAACGGGTTCCAAAACATCTCAGGTCAACAGACTTTGAACTGGTACAGACACTGGAGGTGACAGGTGGAAAGTTATCTCTATCTACAGTAAAGTGTTAGTTATTTGTCATGGAAAAGGCGGTGCTACTGCTCTTATATGAGCACTGAGATATTTTCTGGTGAAAAGCCATTTGGCCACAATGATCAGCATTATTACATAAACATCAAGGGTGAGGTCTGTAATGCTAAGAACTTTGTAAATGTGAAACACGGGGGCAGAGCATCACATGGAGTTTTTTTGTGACAAGCAGGGCCAGTGATCTTCATAAAACTAATGCAGCGCATTGTGTCAACTGTGTGCATTTTAAAGCGCTTTTATAAATAAAGATAGTATTGTACGGTCAATAATTGTACACAATAGCGATAGTGCTGTCTTAGTGTGATGTGCAAGTGTGCTTTTGTCGAGTTTTGCTGATTTTCTTTTTGGTTTCTATAGTTACATTGATGAATAACTGTGAAATAAGTAAAATCTGAAACATGGACAAAGAATGACCCTGACAAACAAAAATGTTTGAGCACATGTAAAATAATGTAAAATCTATTTCCATTAGGGTTGTCAAAAAATCGATTTTAGATACTAAATCGATATGGACCCTTGGTATCTAATTAGATACTAAGTTGCTGGAAAATCGATTTTTGTTTTTATGGTGCGTCGCCGCTTTTTTGTAGCAGGTAACGTTAAGAATTCTAAACAGGCATCAACGCGGTCAGCTCTGGCACAGCCGTAATGCCGGTGTGTAAGTTAAAGTCTCTTTTTTTTCTCCAGCTGCCTCTGACAGCACACGGGATGACGCCAGTGCGACCACAGACCTATACACTATTTCTATAAGTCTGTGATTGGACCATCCGATGCAACTTTGCTTTTAAAGGCCTCGATATAGTCGAACGTCTATGCGCGCGGGCGGCAGCCAGGCGGTAGCGCATTGTATCACGTTACCACCACGGAGGCCACCGTGAGCATGTCAGCCTATCATTTTTGATGTGCGCGCTGCTAGTCCCGTATGGCAAGACAAAGTGTTCACATAGCCACGCGTTGTCTTTATTATATCACGCGTTACAGAACGCGTTCTAGCACGCGCACTGGCGCGCACAATGGCACGCGTTCTGTAACGCGTGATATAATAAAGACAACGCGTGGCTATGTGAACACTTTGGCTTGCCATAGTCCCGCAAGGGGTCCGCGGTGGTCTCCGCGGTGGTCACATGATGCAATACGCTGCCGCCCGCGCACATAATCGCTCAACCATAAAGAGGCTTGCAGTTAGCACTGCAGAAGGGCTTGAGCAAAAAGATAGGCCTACCTTAACTTGCCAAGAGATAGGCATGCATTTATTCTGCACCCGCACTCACTACCTTTTTTTAGCAGTCCATGGAGGACATTTTAAAAGGAATCCCTCCCATCTCCAGTATCGAAATTAGTATCGAGTATTATCCTTAGTATCGGTATCGAGTTGGAAATTTTAGTATTGTGACAACCCTAATTTCTATAATCTCAAAATTTCATGAACATTTACAGCAGTTTCTCCATAACAAATATAATAAAATTTCAAGTCTGTTTGACTTTTTTTTTTTTAATAACAGGCCATTTTAAACATTCTTTACATATAATAATAATTAACTTGCATATATTGAAAGTTAGGTTCTTCCTGAATAAGGTTCAAAAGAATTGACTGATACTGTTATTTCACAAACAATATAAAGAAATCTAAGCAACTTGTTAATATGAGTCATTAAAGGGTTAAATGAGGCCCACAAGCCAAAACAAATGTGCAAGTTTGGCAGGAAGACTGATCCAAAATCCACAAAAGCAGAAGTTGGCAATTTTAAAAAATGGCAAAGCATGCAAATATTAATCACCTGATAAGGTTTAAAAATAATAATAATAAAAAAGTTTATATTAAAGGTGACATAACATATTTCTAAAATTTTACATAATCAAAAACAAAGAAAGAGGAAGTACAGTATGCATTGAAACCAAATATTCAGTATTGTGAAATACTGAAAATATTTAACCAAGCTGGAGGCATTGGACAAGACAGGCCTTATGTCTTCTCACACCACAGTCTGAAAAAACTCCTATAGACTAATGGGACAGTGTACACACAAACAAATCAACACAAACAGACACAAGCACGCCTTCATGAAGACAGGAGCCCGTCCCTGATTAAGATTTAATTACTCTGCAGAGGTGTTGAATAATGCATCTTTTCATTGAAGTGTGTGAAGCTGCTGTATTTTTAGACATGCAAACTTGGGACGATGCTTTAAGGGAGACATATGTGGACGAGACTGAGTGTCAGTCTGAGGCTACGTATACAGAGACGATGTAAACAGAAGACGCAAAAGTGGTGTCGTCTTCAGTTTTTCATTTGCGTTTAGACGAGCGTATTCAGGAGGAAATCATTGTTTATACGAAGACGCAACAGTAGGCGAAATACGATTGGATATGAATGTCAGGCCGGCTACTGATAGACCGCCAACATGTCCTTTTCTGTTTGTGACGTAATTGTCCACCCGTCTCTGTTTGACTATGGTATGTGTGTAATGTCGGTACAAAAGTTAAAATGACTTCTGTACATTTACTAGAGATGCTAATGCTAATGCAACTGGAAGATCTGTGGGATCCAGGTGGTCTCACATGTTTGTTGCTTTACCTGCTCGGCGTATGAATGTAACGTGAAAGTGTATGTGACGTGAACATTATGTGATGTAAAGACGCCCACAACATTAACATGTGCGTTTCTTGCCGTTATGTGACACAAAGACGCACGCAATGTGAACATGTGCGACCCAGCGCCTCTTCAATTCGCCCCACTCTGGAAGGAGTCTTCAGATTTGTGCGTATTCACACCCTGGCGGCGTCGGCACTTCTGATAAAATATGCTGTCGTATTTTGCTGCAATCGTGCTCATGTAAAAGGTCCCAGAGTGAAGGAAAACAGCAGCCACTACACTGTCTCAAGAAAACATGTATGAATATTTTGCTCCTGACTAGCTGACCTTTAAATCATCAGCAACTGTATGTAGCGCCACTTCACATTAAAACAAGAAAGCAGCCTGTTATATACAAACAGGATGTACAGAAAGCAAAAAAAAAAAAAAATTATTTATATGGGATTGTCAATTCTTACACAGAAAATTCACAAACATTGGGGATGGTGACTGCTAAAAATGAGTACGTGTTGTGAACCTTTTTCAGATTCCTGAGAGAGTTTGATTACTTTGCCAACAATAACAGAATAATTTTGGAAAGCAGTATAATAAAATGTTAAATAAAAAAAACATGACTGAACCGAGAGTGCTTGTTGTTCTTCCAAAATAAATTTACAGACTTTTTCCAAACTGATTTTTTTTCCTCCAAGACCTTGAGGTGGTTTTATACTTTTTATACTTGTGTGTCTACTGTCTACTTCATTGGTTCAGATTGTTTAATAGAAAATTTCATTTTTATAATACTGCATGAACAGACACATAATTCACAATACATTTTCTATTTCTCATTTCACAATGATTTCAGCAAATGCTAAAGTTTTTTTCTTCCCCTCATACTTTATCATAGGGCTGGACGATATGGCAAAAAAAATATCACGATTAATTTTCTTATATCATCTGATCTCTTTAATATTATTTTTAAACAGCCACTTTTAGTGCATCTGTATTGAAAAATAAATTAACTAGAGATTAGTTAGATTTTTTTATTAACGTATGAAATAAACACAGCAAATTAAATAAGATAAGATTAAATAAGATTTTCAATAAACTGCACTTTTAGAAAACTATAAAATCGTGCAATACTTTACAGTCTTTACAGCATACAATATTAACAGATAATGACAGTACCTGGTATGTAAACATTGTTTTTGGAGTTATGCTATATATATAAAAATATAGATTCAACATAAAATACAACAAAATGCTTAAAGCCATCTTTCTCCGCTGTGTTTAATGGCATCATGTCTTTTGCTAGACAAAAAACAATCGCGTGGGTGATTGTTTTCGACACCCTGCACACCAGGTTGATTTGCTCTACGTCACTCTTAAAGCCTCTGCATGCTCTTGCGGCAAAGTGTCACAGTTAATTTGTTGCAGATATTTGTAATTTATGCCAGTGTGGGGAGTACATGGCATGCGCTATTCATAACATGGAAGTGCATGACAACTGTGTAACTTAGCAACAACACGCGTCCTCAGAAAGCACCCGGGAGACAAGGTTTTTAGCGCTCTCTGCAATAAAAACACATCCTGTGGACACTGGCCTTTACATATAACAACACAGGGGGCATCCTCACAAACTCGCTAGGTTTTCCCACCTGGATGCCCACTCCCCACATCAGGCCCGTTCGTTGTCGAACAAACTTGTCTCTTCCACTTCCTCATGCACTCGGCCGAATCCATATTCACACGAGTCGTCTTCAACAATGACATTTGTGTACACAAAACAGAAGGGAAGCGGAAGTGCATGTAGTGCAGGTGGAGAATGGACCAACGGACCAATTGGCCTCTTTTCTGGTTCTCTCTGCGACACTGTCTGCGGTGGGTTACGTCTTCTGGGAGGTGAACACAACTCTCTGCGACGGGGGGTAAAGAGTCTGCAACGTACCTGCGAAACGTTGCAGGTGACTTGTCTTCAGAGTATAAATAGGCCTTTACGGTAGCCAAACCACTGCCACACAACCGATGCCGAGTGACCTATTTTTTGAATAAGAGTTATTTTATTATTATTATTATTATTACATGCTATTATTACTATTCTACAATTATTCTATTATTGGAGTTATTCTCTTCTTTGGCGAATAACTTCAAGTCAGGACTTTCACTGCCCTCAGCTCCACTTTCTGTCATTCTTTCTGTTCTCCATGTCTGTGCATCTGCCTTAAGTTCCTGTACCTGTTTTTCTTTATCTTCTTCTTCTGTTCCCATCCAAAGTTCTGGCAGTGTAGCTCTGGTTTCGTACATATCTGTGCATTAGCCGCACAAATTACACTTCCAACGCACATTTCCACCATGTTTGATCAAGACTCACAGCTGATCACTGTAATCAACCTGAAATTTATCGCGATCGTATAATTGCCCAGCCATACTTTATCAAGACTTTCGCCCAAAATACAAGGCTTTTCAAGGTCTGGAAAACAGCGTTAAAATTCCATACTTTTTTCAGACTTTAAAGACTTGTGCAAGCACCCTGTAAACCAGACAATGGAGTTGTTTCTATTTTTAAACCATTTCATTTCTCCAATGCACAGCCTCCAGTGGTAAGTCAGACATGCTAATAATGAAATGGCCTTACAGAGTACTAACACGATAAAACATGCCTGACTGGACATCCCGGCATGGCAGCAAAATTAAATAAGACAAGGGCATAAACACTCGGGAAGCTCAGATGCACTAGAATGCTAAAACAGTTCATTAAGGCCCTGCTGTCAGTACAAGATGCTGCTTTCTGTTTCATCTGTGTGTGTGTGTGTGGGGGGGGGGGGGGGGGCGCATTCACTTCCTGGACAATCCAATGAAAATGCTATATAATTAATTGTGCACTTTGACACCATCTTTTGACAGATAATATTAATCTACTTCAAAACCAGATCTTTTGGTATTGGGCTCTGGTGTTTCTCTTCATGGTCCATTTCATACATTTTAATTTGTGAGAGTAAGAAAAGCCTAATGAGTCTAATTCATAATGTTACGTCCTTCTTAAATGCAGGCTCAGTCAATACGTCTGGCAGGATAAATCCTCTGGGCTAATGTGGACAAAAGCATTTAAGAGTAAAAATTTTGGTCTTAAACTTTGAGGATGACACAAGAGTTTTACTTCAAATTAAGAATAAATGACCAGCATAAATGTCCCTAAGTGTTCAGGATGAGGCTCAGCTTTTAAAGTATTTAAGAGACCTCGAGATTAATCTTAACCCGGTTAGGAGTCTCTAGCTGATGGCTGCAAAACAAAGAGGAGATGTTTTGGAAATATACAATGACATTAAACCACAAAAACAAGTCAAGTCTCTTGAATGACTGTCATTATGATAATAAACTTAACATAAATTGTAGGTAATCGCTTTAGCAAATCGCTTTGCATGGACAATGTGAACCCCATATTAAAGAGGGACAGTAATGATTAGAATAAAGCTATTTGATATGATGATGTAAAATAGGACACGCCTCACGGTGTCTTTCAATGTATTGCAGGGGTGGATATGGGCAGAAAAAATGAGACATTTTTTAGGATTTGTACAATAACGATATTTTCAAAAATGTGATTGTAAATTTTTTTTTACCACAACCGGTGCTTTGACCAGAGGTTGCGCCAGACATTTATGTTGTCCATCATTGTGACTGACAGGGTTGTAAAGATTACATCATGACACATTATTATCCATCATTTCAAATTACATTTTTAAGGTTTGATATTCAGTAGTATTTAATGTTTAAAAACATTTCAGTGATGCAGTAACTGTAGTTCCTGCTGGATGATAATAGTCATCCTACACTGTGTTAATCAGTGCCATCACATTTACTGAGCTTTTGAAAAGAACTAAGCAAACTGTTTTGACATTTTGGACGATCAAAGCAGCATCTCATTTCAGCTCAAGTCAACTAAACAACAACAGTTGACAATGACTGATTAATATGCAGACTAACTATCAACAGGACAGGTGGTGTGACGGGGAGTCATATGACAGAAGTACCAGTGTTAGAGTCCTTGTACAAAAGGCGCTGGTGTGAGACTAAAAAATGTTTAGGTTGCACCGGTGCGACCAGCCCTTAATGGAAAAAAAAAATGTCCACAACTGGACAAGTCTCTGGGTGATCAACACGAGGAGACAAGACTCACTTTGCATGTCAGTTCATGCAGATGGGCGTGGTTTGGGTTGTACGTAGTCATAAACATCACTGAGTACACTCTAATAACATTCTAATTAGTTGTCAATATACACACTTGCATTGGCTAATCACTGATTATCTGTTTGATGGTGGACTTAAACTGAAATTACGTCGGGACTTTCTGGGCAGAGGAGCGGTAATAATGTTCTAATTGTCTAGTTGTCAACGCTTCAGCTATATGCTGACAGAGATCACCGTGCAGCTGTCATTTGCAGTGCAGACACGCACATCACGCACACTCATACCGAATAACATAAGACGTAAGTACATATGAGGGGCATGTGATTGCAATTGCTATATGTTGACATTTCAGCTCAGTGAAGCATTTTAAGCAATAGCATTTTTCAGTCAGTTGTAATGTTTCTTGTAGAGCTGTGCCCCAAATTAAGAACTTCGTTATCAAAATTGTTGATTAATCATTTACAAATCAATATTGTTTGTATGGACAACGATTAAAAAAATTTTTTTTTAAACATGTACATTTAAAACTGCGGTGTTAAATGCAATGCGGTTGAAAAATTTGGTTGCACTTAACTTTGGTGCTGTTTTAGTTCAATAGTTTTAGTCAGTAAAGACATGTGTCCTCTTAGGGACATGGAAAATGACAGGATTCACTATCCGGTCACAACTTTGGAGCCGCACTACACAGTACCTTCACGTCAACACATCATGGGCACCACTCTGCCAAATTATATACAAGTTAAAGCTACGTTGTCGGATGCTCTCAGCTCCACCCAATCATATGTAACCATTACATCTCATCACATAACAGATGAGTGGGAACTAGCATCCCATGTACTGCAAACACAAGCTTCCTTCGCTGTCTGACCATGTTCGTGTATATAAACAGTATGGAAGCCTGTACTGTCATCACGTGGATCAGTCAACCACTCAGGGCCCGGCTGACCTCTGTCTCTAGCTGCTTGTGAGCCTGTCTCTGCTTTCATAGTGATTTACCCACATCATTTGGTGGAATGGTGCGATGACGTCCCTTCCAGACTCAGGAACAGATGTATTCAAACAGCATCATACCATGGCTGGAGGACAAGTGGCTGGGACCTAGGACCACCTTCTCAACTGGACTCGGACACAGTACGGTTGCGTTCATACGGACAAATTTAAGCACGCTTCAGTACATAGTGTACAGGCTTGAGTACGCCGTGTGCATAAAGAGTAGCATTCCTTCCACTCAGCCAGATGCTGGAGTAAGTTTGTTCTACTGGTGTCTTTTGTTGCAATGGACTTCAGACAAACTTGGCAGCATGGAGTCACACGTTCCTCATCAGTCCCTGAAAGCCAAAACCAATTCCAAACTTCTGATGATGCTTTTTTTATAAACTTGTTGCTCTCGTTACCTAGCCATGTTAATGCTCCACCTTATTAAGGAAATAAGGTGGAGGAGGGGAAGCTCCCGGAGCAAAAGGTACATCATAGGAAGAGAGGGGGGAAAAAAGGTCACATTTTAACAATGTTTTAAATCATCCACACACAAAAAATTATAAACTTGAATTACAAGACAATCTACTTTATTGTCCCACTAGGGTAAATTTGTCTTTGACTCAGCAACTGTGCCACAAATGCCTTGACATCCACAATGACAGCAAACCGTATCAACAGACACACCATCACAACAATTACAGAAAATAAAGATAAAATCACATAATAAAAACATCATAGTAAAAACAAGATAACAAAAATTCTACAATCTTTGGCCTCAAGCAGCTTTGTTTAAAAATTTAATGGAAATGGGAACAAATGAGTTCTTAAAACGGTTAAGCTTACAGTTAGACACTCTATACTGTCTGCCTGAAGCCAGGAGCTCATATTCTGGATGGAGAACATTATGGAGAATTAATCAATAAAAATCGATTTATCATGCAGAGTTCGATACAGTTGAACTCCATTGATCCTGAGGGACCAACTCAATAGAATTAAAATAAGAATGAACAAATAATGTTACTGGGGTGTTGTAGAATACTATACTGTTATCATCTAAAGTGAGAATTAAGAATTAAATTAAGTTTTCAGAGGAATTAATGATAAGAATGGACATTAAACTGTGATGGACAGTGTGACACACCACTGCCTCATCACCTCTGGAAGGCTGGTGTGTTGACATAAAGTAATGCTATGTGAAGAGTGCGCCGGTAGGCATCATGAAACCACGTCATGAAACCTCTCGCTTAATTAGGTTACTTGCCAGTACTTGGGGCCTGCTTCTTTTTTTTTAAATTATCAATTTGCGTCAAAGCCTAAAACCATACTTAAAAAGATTTGTTATTTTAAATAGTTAAGCTCTGGATTTCACCAGGCATGACATAACTGTAAGAGAAAACAATAGGTTAGTTAATATGTTACACTTGTTCTATGTTACATTATTGTTTCACTCACACTTTTGAGTGATCCTCAGGATAGGAATTGCCTATTTATCTATTGATTGGTTCTTATTAGCAATAAACCCATTCTTAAGCATTTCAATGAAACTAAACTTACAAATATATTAATAGATCTACAAAGCCCATTTTAATTTTTATGAAATACGTTTGAGTTTTGTATAAGGATTTTTTTTCTGATATTGCATCGATCACAACAACACTGCTTTTGAATGTAATACTGTACTGCAGTAGCATGTATGACTGAATCATAACTCCCATTGTCATGACGCAGGATTCTCTAAGACATTGTCTCAGCATGTATGTATTTTTTGCATCGTGTAAAAGGGAAGAAAGAAAAATTCTGCAATTAAGGAACGTGGCGTTTGTTAAATAGGCTTTATAAGATAAAAAAAAAGTTTAGGGGTGGGTGTCATTTATTTTTCATGTGTTCATTCATTGTATATTGATGAAATAAATGACTTCAAGAACTTTGTTTCATGTTTCTTTCATAATCCATGAGAATACACGTACACATAAAACGCATGTCCTCAAATTGATTAAACATGTATTTTTATTTAATTGTTGTTAGAACTCTAGTTGGAAAACACATTTTTCTGTCTAAGTATTATGGCTGAACACCTTATATTGTAGTAGTTAGAATGTTATTCTTTTTCCCTTTCCAGTCTGAGCTTCCTAGAAATGCAAGCACACATCCTGGTTAATAGCGTTTTAGCGTCCCATGCTCCAGACAGTATCTACTTAGGGCGAACACAGGAAACCTCAAATGATCACTTCCTCTCTTTAAGAATGGACCAGCATCAATTTTATAACAAACCCATCGCATGACTGAGTGACACATTATTATGCAATGTTTCACACCCTGAATGGGAATGGACTGGAGTCATCATCCTCTGGTAAAGGTTTTTTTTTTTAAACATAGTTCCAATAAATTCTGCCTGACATTAAAAAACGAAAAAAAAATTTATCAGCAACAAATGCGGAAGATTAAAATGCCACAGGTTTCTGCTCTCCAAAGCTAACACTCATTCATGCACTTGTGAAATTAAAAAAAAAAAAGATAATTTATTTGATGAGGGAGGTTTAAAAGGTACATCAGCTGAGATTTGAAGATGGAAAGGTAAAGAAAAAAGAAGCTGTCCTCCTGCTACAAAGAGCTCCTCTGCTTCACAGCAAGTGTCAAAATCTATTATGAGGTTCCCTTCTCCCTTATGTTTTGATCTACATTTAACCACCACAAGACAAAAACAGAGAAAAAAGGAGACAGGCTTCTGGGCTGCCATCAGGGAGAGACTTGTAATACTTTCTGAAAGCATACAGTAACCCACATCTGGGGAGTCTCTACATACAAGAGCCTGTTGGATCAGACTCCTCAATAAAACCCTCAAAGGTTTAAAAGTACTTTGAGACGTAGTAGGATATCATCTTCTACTGCTACAGGTAAAAAAAAAAACTTATCAAATTTCAAATTGCATGGACAATCAGTCTGTCTGGGCATGTGCCAGAATAAGACCAGGCAAGTAAATTACAGGTGTTATATACACAGCCTTTAGTACCATCTGATCTTCTCACTAGATATGTATTTAAAGAGGTACTGCTTATGTGTGATGGGCCCACTTGTCCAGATTACCACCTCCACATTTTTTGACTAAGCCTTACAGACCAAATATTCAGGTAAATGCAAAAAACACCAAGCCACCAAAAATTTAAAAAAAAAATAAAATAAAATAAAAATTAAGGAGTATAGGTGACCATTAGCTTGGATTATGCAACTGTGCCTTCTGCCTACAGGCCAAAAACTCTCTCAGACAGTAAATATTACTCACAGCTGGACTGGACAAACACATGGAAAACTACTCTGTGTTATTAAGTGCATGAAGCTAAAAGAGAAGAGCTGCAAAAGCACAGCAGTTGAGGTTTGTTTGCACCACAACTTGGATACATAGTTGTATTAGCTGTGGTGCTAGCTGCATTAACCTACACACCGTCCCATGGAAGGCCATGAATAAGTTTAGCAAACTGTTGTGTTGTAGCTGCTTCTATGTTAAGGTGGAATATAGGGTTTTATAAGCTAGCAGTCGTAGTGGTTGACAGTAAAGCCTTAGACAGGAGCTGAAGCTGCCAGGGTTAGCTACAGTGCAGTGGTGAACGGAGACACGGCAACGACTTGCTGCTTCGGCGGACAGTCACACTGCCGCGGACTTGGTGGGAGTATAGCTAGCGGTCAGTTTCGCACCGCTTCATTTCCCCATTTGTCATAAGTAACAGTGGATTAAGATGGTAATTTTCCGTGTTAATCTCCAGCTCGTGACGGTTAATTAAAGAGGGGATGGAAGTGTTGTGTAACTGACGTAAAACAGTGTTACGGTAACACCACCTTGTCGGTATGAGCTAGCTAAACAAACCACACAATGCAAACAACACGGAGCCACGCTGCTTTTCAGTAGTTAATACTTGGCCGTTGAAATGGCGGTGAGTCATTTGCAATAACGCCATGAAAACAATCCACGAAATGCCATGAAAACAATCCACTTACTCACCGGAGGAATCCTCATCTTTACAGACAGTCCCAGCGAGACCTTTTGTTAGTATCAGTCATACCTAAGCGCCTTTCGAAGCTATTTTTAAGTATGTCCGTGTAGTGGACACATTCATACAGCCCAAGTCGGAAAGTAAAGCCTGTAGTCTACCGTAGTTGTGCGACAGCAGCACTCAAGGATCCTCCCCCAAGGGTTAATGTTGGGAAAATGAGGAGCAGTGTGAAGTACGATAGAAACAATATGGGGCACATCCGGTGAGCCTTTTCACAATAAAAGCAGAAACGACTAAGGTATATTGTAGTGGTTATGTAACTGTAGGGGAAAATAAATAAATAACCTAATAAGTAAGGGATAAGGTTAGTTAGGGTGAAATATTATTGTGTGTGTTTCATGGAAATGCAGCTAGATACCCTACACCACAGGTTTGATTTGATTTATTTGGATGAAAATGCAAACATGAACAATGACAGCATTTAAACCCAGGGATAGCACAAAAAACTGAACAAAATAAAATACATTATTAAAACAAGTAAAAAAACAACAGTAAAATAAATAAAACATGCAAAAAAAAACCCACCAAATCTACACAATAAAATAATTCAACATAAATAAAAATCCTGTCGTTCACGGTACGTTAGTTGATTAAAAATATGTTCCTTAAGAGCTTTTTAAAAATGGTTAAAATTCATAATGTTTCTAACCATTGTAGAAAGTTTAATCAATAAAATTTATATTTTGTGAGCTCCTGTTGTGTGTATAATTTGTCACTATAGTTGTCAGATATAAAATTGAATAAAAGCACCTGCTATCAGTGCTATAATGTAAAAATAATGTAGTTTATTGATATACACTGTACTTGAAAGAAAAAAGTTGTCAATATTGGTATTTTTATATTGATATAGTTAGATGTCAAAGTATATTGTTCATAATTCTACATGTAAAATTCAAACTCCTGTATACCTATATTACAATCAAAGTTCACATGATCCTCTCAATATACATTGTATTATAAAATAATCATTTATAATTCTGTCAATTACTTATATACATATTGGTTGGTTCAATATGTGTCTTATAATTTTATAATTATTATTACATACCACTCAACTCCATCATGATTTTGAATATATACCACTATAGCAGTTAAATATAGAATGAGGTTAAAGTAAGTGAAGATAATGCTTTCCATTGCTTAAACTATTAATACTACAGTATATAATTATAATGCACTTTATTGATTTCCACCATTCTTGAAATATGATCTTCTATAAAGATCTTCTACATTATTAACGTTAGGCCAAATGTTTAAATCTCATGTTCAAAGACTTAAATTAATCAGTATTGTACAAGTACTTGGATTAACCCCTTATCAGGAAAGAGTGCCAAAAAAAATTAAACATTAAACATAGGTCTAATCATGTGCCTCAGTGACGTCAAGAAGCATAATGTTTTTATTTATTTACTATACAGTGATTCAGAGAGATTTTACAGAACATTTGAAGCTGTAAATAATGAAAATGAGTGATTTTTATCCATTTATGACCTTATTACACTTGTTTTATTGCATGTGTTTCCTTTTTATCCAAGTACTGCTCTGATGTTTTATGGCAAAAGGAGAAAGACTGTTGTCACAGGAACTGATGAGGAGGTAGACAACAATGTCAATAACACACTAAGGTATTTAAATGTGACCTATAAAGGGTTAACATATTTACTATAAATGTACAACCATCCATCCATCATTCATCCATCCATTCATCCATTCATCCATCATCCATCCATCCATTCATCCATTCATCCATCCATCATCCATCATCCATCATCCATCCACCCACCGACCCATCCATCCATCCATCATCCATTCATCCATCCATCATCCATCATCCATCATCCATCATCCATCCATCCATCCATCCATCCATCCATCATTCATCCATCCATTCATTCATTCATCCATCATCCATCCATTCACCCATTCATCCATTCATCCATCCATCCATCCATCCATCATCCATCATCCATCATCCATCATCCATCATCCATCATCCATCCATCCATCCATCCATCCATCATCCATCATCCATCATCCATCATCCATCATCCATCATCCATCCATCCATCATCCATCATCCATCCATCCACCCACCGACCCATCCATCCATCCATCCATCCATCCATCCATCATCCATTCATCCATCCATCATCCATCCATCCATCATCCATCCATCCATCATCCATCATCCATCATCCATCCATCCATCCATCCATCATCCATCATCCATCATCCATCATCCATCATCCATCATCCATCCATCCACCCACCGACCCATCCATCCATCCATCCATCCATCCATCCATCCATCCATCCATCCATCCATCCATCCATCCATCCATCCATCCATCCATCCATCAGACTCTTAACTCCATTCTACATCACTTGTGTCAAACTCATTGTAGTTCAGTGTTCACATTTATCTCAAGCAGGACAAACTAGTAAATAATAACTTCATAAACTATACATGACTCACTTTTTTATTTCTGTCTCTTTCAGTGCAAAAATGTAAGAGAGCAATTTTGACAATATTATTCCTCAGTTCATAATTTTTACACACACACACATGTATATATATATATATATATATATATATATATATATATATATATATATATATATATATATATATATATATATATATATATATATATATATATATATATATATATATACCAATTCATTTGAGGTAAATAATAAATGAATTAATTAAATTAAACAAAAACCATATATTATTAACTAATTAATTATTTCAATGGATCATGAATTTAGTTTATCTGTCAACCCCGCCCATCAATGTTAGTAGGCGGGGCTAATGCAAATCTTGTCACATCCACTCCCAGACTTTTTAACAGTTGCCAATAAAGTTTAGTTTCCTAAAGTATCCAAACAAACCTAGAGGTTAAAGGTCACCCAATGTATGTGAATGTGTTCACAAGCTCTGCATCAATGCTTTATCTGGAATCCATTTGACTGGACCTGATGTGCAGGGGAACCAATCAGCTGTTAAGTCCTGCCCACTGACTTTGATGGGTGAGGTTGACAGATAAAATAAATTCATGATCCACTGCAACACAAAGACCATTAAATAATTGATTAATTAGGGAAATAATATAGTATATGTGATTTACTTCAAATTAATTGGTATTTTAATGAATTAATGACACATTTATGTGTTTAGTTCAAATTTTAATTCATTAATGAGATATTTAATTAATTATTTAATGGTGTATTTAGTTATTTAATTTTGGCACTTTTAGTCTTCCATAATAATTGACCAGTACTCATTACCTCCACCGGTGGTGGTTATGTAGGGGTTTGTTAGTTAGGCGGTCTGTTTGTCTGTTTGTTTTTTATTTCAACATTGTCACAGAATGTCCGGAATGATAAAAGCAACAAGCGATTAGATTTTGGGAATGATCTGGATCACTTCCTGGATCCAGGATTTTTTTTAAAGGATTCTTTTTACTGTTGGGAGACTAGAGCCAGTTTGGGCAGAAATGGTTCTAAGTCAATATATAATACTGGTGGAGGTCTGCACTCTAGTGCTTTTCTAGTTTTGAATTAGTAAATGTATGTATCATTCTATTCTGTATTGAAATGGGATGAAAAAAAATTACGAGTGGGTCATTTTGGTGGAATTGACCCATAACCCAACAGAAGTTTTACCTCTGCCCTTTGTTTTCATCAGAGTTTGACTATTTATCTGTTACCAAGATGAATGAATGAAGGGGTGGATGGATGGATGGATGGATGGATGGATGGATGGATGGATGGATGGATGGATGGATGGATGAGCCAGGGTTGTGCAGAAGAAGTGCTTTTTTTTAAACCCACCCTGTTTATCACATCAAAAACAACTCCTCAGACTTTCAAACAATTTTTTTTCCTATCATATACACATTTCTCTATAACAATGTGTAAAATATGTATTTATTTATTTCCAATTAAACAAATTCCTCACTCAATGACACAAATAAATCATTCAATTCATCACATAATTGCTAAGTAATAATTTTATATTTCAACAATTTTTTAAAAACTTTGACAGGGTATTTATTAACTTGAACGTATCACTTCCTCCAGCTTAATGCGAACAAAACAGTAGTGAAAAAAAAAGGTCAAAGGTCAGTGCTCACCTTGAGTCCATGTCATTGAACTCTATAAACCAATGTAATTATTGACTCAGACCTGAAATTCAACAACCATTTAAAATCTATTACCCAGTCTGCCTATTACCACCTGAAGAACATCACTAGAATCAAGGCTTTTCTGTCAAAACCAGACACAGAAAAACTCATTCATTCATTTTCAGTAAATTAGATTAATGTAATGGTGTCTTCACTGGTCTACACAAAAAAAATCCATCAAGCAGCTACAGCTGATCCAAAACACTGCTGCCAGAGTCCTGACCAGTACCAGGAAACTGGACCACATCACACCGGTCCTCAAATCCTTACATTGTCTTCCTGTGGGTCAAAGGATAGAATTCAAAATCTTACTCCTGGTCTATAAAGAACTAAACGACCTTGGACCCAAATACATCTTAGACCTGCTGGTTCCATATGAAGCATCCAGAGCCAGAGGTCATAGGTCATCAGGAACAGGTTTACTGTGTGTTCCCAAAATCAGAACCAAACAAAGTGAAGCATCATTCAGTTGTTCTGCTCCTCACCTGTGAAACAAACTACCTGAATACCTGAGGTCTGAGGAAAACTGCACAGTAAATTTTGCAGTGTTAAATCAACACTTAGAGAGTTAATTTGGAGACAATGGGACCAAATACACTCTAGAAGAAGTTAAATAAACTCTCTAAGTGTTGATTTAACACTGCAAAATTTACTGTGTGTCAGTTCATTTAAATCAGGCCTGAAAAAAAAACCCTCAACATTGGAGCTTTTACTTAAATTCTTGGGGTTTTTTATGTTTTATGTCTCTTATTTTAATAGTCCTTTAAAGCATTTTCATTTTCTTATGTTTTATGTAAAGCACCTTGAATTGTCCTGTACACGAAATGTGCTATAACAATTAATTTGCCTTGCCTAAGATCATTCCATAGTTTTACCCCAACGAATAAAATACATCTTAGAGGTTAGTTCTTATCTTATTTCAAAATGAAGCAGACCTCATAAATTATAACACCCTCTTCTTAATTTTAAGAGTCATAATCCAAAAAGTTAAGGATGATTTGGATGAAAATTAAATTATTTTTTTTTTTACACAGGGACGAGGATCAAATGATATTTTGCCTGTGCTTTTCTGATCTTTTTTTTCTTTATTTTATCTAACATAAACATCTACAAGACCAGACAACAAAGACAATCCGTAAAATTAGTGATTAAAAAATCTAAAATAAAATAAAATAAAAATGTAATTAAATTAAAAACATTTTAATTATTACTTCCTGGGTTCAGATTAAGACAAAGCAGATAACATACTATAAAGGCTTTCAGCGTTCTTAGATTAAACTTTTTTCAAATAGTCCAAAAAGATAACAAGTTCCTTCAACAAAACCTGTACATGAGGTGTGACAGACATGCATTTACATTTATGAATAAAGTATTTTGCAAGTATAATGATATTGTTTACTATAAATCATGTCTTTTTATCCTCCAGGACAACACCAAATTGAATATTTTCAAAACTTAGGGGTGTCAAAGACAAATTATTTTCAAAGAGCCAATGATAAATACTTTTCCAGAATATATCAGCGATGTTATATGAGGAAAAATGTTCCTGAGTTTCAATGTTATTTTCTAATCATCTCATTTTGCAATTACTAGACTTGGGCTTTTATTTGTGAGACGGCAGTAAGCCACTTCCGGTTTGCGTGGTGCGTTCAGTGTTCGGTGCTCTGGGCTCCACCGCAGCAGCACCAGGGACATTTTGGCTCAAAGCGGCTGAAGAGAGAGTGGCCAGCCCCGGGGCGGGTCCGCAGTCTCCGTCCCGTCGCGGTACGACGCCCAGGAGCCAAAATGGCATTCATCTACCGTAACCTTGTCAGAACTCTCCTGTTCCACGGAAGCACGGGTGGGTGAGCAGGATGCAGCAGAGGACAGCCGAGCGTCACAGATGATCAATCAAACAGAATGGGATGCTCTGGCGGGGACATAGTAATGCGTAAAAGCCACCCAAACTCACTTAACCCCTACTTATTTCAACTGCCACATCCGTGCATTACACACTGCTGCTCTTTTTGTCAAACAGATCATTATGTATCTGATCTTTTTATCATCATCATCATCTTCATTATTAGAACCTTTAGTTAACCAGGAAAAAAACTAAAACATATAAATATATACATTTTCTTTCTCCCAAGAGTGTCCTGGCTAAGAAAGCAGCGGAAACATTTACACAAAATGTAAAATGACAGCCATACATCTATGGTAATTTACAGAAATACAATAATAGTCAACACTAAAATCATTGATATAAAAACATTTTAAAAAGTATAAAAATGTTCCTTAAAAGCATCTTGAAGCCAAATCAGATAGAAAAACATCTACATCCACATTTGTCACCTTCCTGTTGATTTGACTTGGAATGTATTAAAAGAGACCAGTTAGGTTGTTCCAGAATACTTAAAAACTTTCCCATAAAGAGAACAGAAAATCCTGGGAATATTCATGTCATTCCAAAAAATGTATTTTAACAAACAGGATGAAAGTAGACCTAGGATACATTTATAAATAAGACTCAGTGTGTAAAATGTAAAAAGCCTAAATATATTGTAAACAGTTGATACGGTAGAACATTTTTAGTTTTTTAATAGAAAAGTAAATGAAATAAATTACACCGTAAACTTCCCCCCTCAGAATGAATGGAGGTCCAACAAGGAGGATATGTTTTCGCCGGAGTTTGTCAACAACAACATGGATTTTGATAACATTTTTTTTTGTAATAAATGAAAAATACATTTCAAAGTGATCCAGGATCCAGGATCTCCACCAAAATGTAATCATTTGTTCCTTGTGACACCCCCAACACATCCGGAAAATGTTATCAAAATCCATCCATAACTCTTTTGAGTAATGTTGCAGACAGACAGACAAGCTCCAGCGAAGTCGAGTTAACGACACATTTAAAGTTTCCAGATCTACATCAGAATATAAATGGAGAACTTACACTAACTATAAACATAATAAAAGATGTTTTCTATAATATCAAATAGGTCTGAAGGATCATGTGTGCTGTGTAACCATTCACAGGCTTAAGTGTTTATTCTAATTATAAAATAAGATGCAAATTACAAATATTTAACATATAGACCTAACAGTACTTGAACATCTGCAGGAAAAACAACACTGTTGCTTTCTGATGATTTGAATCATAAATCTCAAAACTATAAGAAGAATAGAAAGAAACCTTATTAGTCCAAAATGCTTTATTAAACTCATAACCATCAATATATGTAAAGTGAACTTGTCATTCACTTGTATTGTAATTTGATATACACTCTCTTAAATACTAGATGCCATGTTTGACCACGTAGAAAACTCATTTCTTAACACATGGAGTCCTTCGGGTGCTGAGAGTCACACAGATCCTGGTGTGTCCACAGTGAATCCAAACCTACTGTTTCTGCTGGTGGTTGTTTTGCTGTGGTGGCAGGCTAAACCTAAGTGGTTCACATCTCAGGGGATGGTGCACTGCACCTTTAACAACACTTTCCCCATCGGAGGAAATGCCTTTTGTGAGTCCAACTGAGGAAAGGGATTAAATGGTTGACTGATAAAAAAAAAACAAACAATACTATTTATCAGTTTGCTTCATTCTTTGAGGCTTCGTCAAAGTTCTCCACGAGATCTGATAGAGAGAAAACAACAAGGTGCATTATGGGTATTGTCTTTAAAGCAGACACAGAATGTTAGGGATATTATAACGTAAGAGCTGATAATTAGCCAGGGATTAGCCTGGTCTCATTTTGATACCAAGGATGTTACGTTTTCATCTGGGTTTATTTGTTTATTTGTGACATAAGTTAAAATGTTATGGAAGGACTTTGATGAAATGTTGATACTGGCACAAGGAACAAATTATTATAATTTGGTTTTGATCAGGGGAGCATCTATGCTCTCCAAGTGCTTTTCTAATTTTTGTTTATTGTCCTACAGTTCTGATCAATACTAATTTTTTCCACCAACTTGTCATGTTTTCACACATTAACTACAATTACAGTTTGTGACTTAGAATTTTTTTTTTAACTCCGTAAAAAGACGCTTAATGATTATCACGAAAACTCAAGGTCAACGTCACACCCACAGGCAATAAAATCACTGACTATAATACAGTAGTGTATGAATGGTTATAAATGTTCAGTGGTGAATGGAGGAGCTGTTTGGTGCAACCACACATCCTTCAGTCTGCCCCAGAGAAGCTGTGGCTACAAATGTAGTTTAACACCACCAGAGTGTGAATGTGAGAACAAAGGAATAATGGATTTATAATGTAATGGGTGCCTTAAAAACAAATGGAAACCGAATCAACTATTTATTATTATAGCCAGTGAAACATACAAAAAGTTAATGATTAAAAAAAAAAAATTAAACCATGTATGTTTCTGCACTGTATGTCAAACATTTTCCAAAATAAGTTTTGTAAAAATACAACACATTTTTAGTAAAATATAATAATTTTTTTCAGCTCATCAGTTAGATTTAGCAACATCTGTGTTTTATACAGGACCAAATCAATTCTTAATTTAATGGAACTTTATGAAAATGTAATACAATCAAATTTGGTTTCAAGGGTGTGAAAACTGGTGGACATATTATTTTTGACAATGAAAGATTCAGTTTATTTATTTATTTTTTTTACTTTTTACTAACAATTAATTATTAAAAAGAACAGCACCATCAGTACAAATCTCACACTGGTCCATTGAAAAATAATCAAACTTTGAGGTTTAGTATACACATAATATAGATTACATTTATTTTTGGGGACCAGACCTGAAACAAATTTGAAGCTGAAGAGTATTTGGATATTGTAAGGCAGGGGTGTCAAACATATGGCCCGGGGGCCAAAACTGGCCCACCAAAGGACCGACTCTGGCCCCTGGGAGGGATTTGTGAAATGTAAAAAATAAACTGAAAATATTAGTAAAGATGTTTAATTCATTTTATGTCACCTTAATCTAAAATTGATCAGACCAGTAAAATACTTTCATAATAACCTAGAAATAATATAAAAAGCTATTTTTTCCTCCTTGTTGTAGTGCTAAAAAAAAGGTGAAATTACACAAAAATGAACAAATAAGAACAACCTGAAATATCTTAAAGAGAAATATGTGGAATTTTATCATTTTTTTTCTGCTTGTCATTTAATGTGTATATTTGTAGATGTACTGTGATCTTTAAGTTGTGGTGCAAATGTATAAATGATAAAATAAGGTTTAATATTGTTAAAGTTGCACTTGTTTTTCTTGAGCATTTTCAGACTGTTCATATTTATTCATGTTCTGTTCGAGTACACTTCATAGATGAAAACATTTTCATTAAGGAATTTGATGTTTTTTCCTCAGAAACAGAGAAAACTTTGGAGTCGACATCATTTATAAATTCTTATCCTATTATTTATATTATTTGACTGTCGACTTTAGATCATATTATGCTGAATGTGGCTCCTGAACTAATATGACTTTGACACTCCTGTTGTAAGGTGTCACAAATACAAGTTTTCATATTTATTTATCAATATATTTCTTTATTTATCTATTTATTTATCCCCCCCAATTTATGAAGTGAGCTAACAGGGTACTGGTGTCTTTACCTGGTACATCGTCATCCTCCTCTTCTGGGATTTCTTCCTTGACTGTTTTCATATCCATTGCTGCAATTAAAAAAATATATAATTACATTGAGTGAAAAGTTAAAACGTTGCACCTGTAACCTTTGTAACCCTGTGTGAGCTGGTGCATATTATGTATAGTTCTACAGCAGCTGCCTATTATAAAGTTACAAGATCACTACTCGAATTTTTATGCATTTTATATTTTAATAAAAGTTTAACCTGTAATGTTTAATGATGTAATGATTCTTATTTGCTGGTGATTATATACTAATGAAACAAAACTTTGAATACTACATTCCATTTCTGTAATTAGATGTCCCTAAATACACTGGACCTTTAAGTACTTATTCTACTGAATCTACTTCACATTGTGCAAACATTTTGAGGATGAACTGGACACATCTTACACCACTGCATTTAACATGATTAGTGGGGATGACATGTTAAAATGTTGCCGTCATCATTTCACTGCCTTCATTTTCATCTAAATTCAAGATGAAAAACGTTCAGACAGTGAGCTGGACAAATGTAACAGGACACCATAATGAACAATCATCTGTCAATTTCCTCAGCTGCTGTTTTGGTTCTTTCAGGATCGCCTTTTCACCGCCTGTCAGTCGCATCTATTTTATTTCAGTCACATTTACTGTTGTAATCTGCATTACTGCTAAAAAGTAATTCATTAACACATTTGTATGAAGTCTTTGAAATCTTTGTTTCTACTGTGTATCTCTGTCTACTGTGTTCAGATGGTTTCCAACATGCGTCATGTGCAGGGCAGTGGTTTCCCATGTCCTTGCATTAAACATATTAACCGAGGACATGTCTTAGATGTCTATAAATAATCCAGGTCTTGCATGACCACACAAGGTTCATTCAAACACAGGTTTGCTCTTAAATTCGACAAGCCACTGATGTTAAACAATCACAAGCGTTCACCAACACACTCTCATTGGCTACGTGGAAGTCTCTATTATTTGTGAATTAAAGTGGTTTTGAAGCTTTGTTTTTGATGGTTGGCTGTTACGAGATCTGACCATAGTTTGTGAAATGAAGGGCAACTGGGGGAACAAAATGATCATAGCTGAGCTAATGCTAAATGCTAGGTAAATGTTTTTCTGCAAATGGACGTCCATCAGTCCAGACGCATCTATTGTCTGTCCATCTATGGGAGTGGATCTCTCCTTTACTGTGGTTGGTCTTTTCCCATTGGGTAATTTTGAGTTTTTCCTTACCAAGAAAGAGGGTCTAAGGTTGGGGGATACCCACGACATTCATCCATTTCCTTCATCTACTGGTTATTTGACTATTGTTGTTTTCATATCCAACAAATTCTGTGACCAGAATTGTGACCAGGGATGCACCGATACCACTTTTTTCCAGACCGAGTATAAGAACAAATACTTATATTTGATCTTTTGTCAATACTGAGTACCGATAGGAGTACTTAATAATAATACCATTACAGTTCTAAGTTACTTTTGGAAATGTGCTTTATTAATCTCACCCAACATTGGTTGGGAGAGATTATTGTAATCAGTATGTGTGTATTAGCAGAGACATATCATGCTATAACTCAACGAATACTTGATATATCACCATGAAATTACATGGGTATATACATATATCTAATGCACATCAGATGCAATGACTCATTTGAGTAAAGGTCAAAGGTCACAAATAACTAAAGGTTCAAAATCACATTGTCAGTTATAACTCAAGAAGGGAAGGTCACAGAACTTTCAGATTGTCACCAAACGATGCAGAATGAAGATTTCTACAATTCTCAAAATTAGTGTTATCACCTATGACCAATAGGTTTTGAGATCTCTGGAGGTCAAAGGTGACATGTCGCAAAATTAATTTCTGTAACACTGTGTTTGTCAAGCATAGACATATCACACAATAACTTAATCAATACTGGATATATTATAATATTACATGCACTGATGTGTATATATATATATATACACATATAACAAAATTATCAATATTGCAAAAGGTCAAGTTTGCATTTAGCAGAAAGGTCAAAATCACACTCACACTAATTCATGAGCGGTTTGTTATAGAAACTTGAGATTGGGCATTCTTCATTCTGAATACCGTAAATTCCGGACTATAAGCCGCTACTTTTTTCCCAAACTTTCAACCTTGCGGCTTTTTCAGTGATGCGGCCAATTTATGTAATTTTCCTAACGGCCGCCAGAGGCGCTCGAGTAGAAAAGGTAAGATTTAGACCGGTGGAATATATGCGTCGAGGAAGACTGAATGAAAAAGGAGGGGCGGAACAAACGCGGGGTGACGGGTTTAAGTGGGGAACGGTAAAGTTGACGGACAGGTGTACAAGGGGTAAAAAGTTGCTTAAAGAAAAACCCGCGGCGGTGTGTGAGAGAAGACAGAGGCTCGACCAGACCCTGTGGATTGTTTTTGCACGTTGGCACGGAGGAGTTTGACCTGAACTCTCTGCGAAAGAGAAAGTTATCGCTGACTCTGCGATAGATGAGGCGAGGCGGCGACCAGCCACCTGTTTGTGGATGCGGCGGACATTTTTCCTTCCCTTACCTTTGGAAATATACACTTTTTTTTTCCTTGGATTACTTTCAACGGGACCCGGACTCTGCAGGCCTGCATCAAACCTTAAGTATCATTTTCCGTTCATTTTGCCGGCTGTGATTTTTGGACTGTGGACTTGAACCCTTGTGTGGTCCTTCGGGTCAAAGAGACCCGGTGGTTCACAAATGTACCTTTTTATACGTACTGTAGGATGCCATTGCTTACTACTGAAAACAGTAATATATCCTTGGGGGGTGGGGTGATGAGTCTATGGAACTGAACTTTGGAATCTGGGTTTTTAAGACCCGATTGTAGGACACAGCCAGTGTGCCTTTTACGAAGGACCGCACAAGGGTTAATGAAGGACATTTAGTGTCATTCGCGGGACTTGAAGTCGGGTTTGAGTTAATTTTGTGTTTGTGTTACATGTTTTAATGTGGGCACATGCGGCTTATATACATGTGCGGCTTGTGTATGTACAAAATCGGTTTTCCTCTTAGAATGAGGTGGGTGCGGCTAATAATCAGGTGCGCTCTATAGTCCGGAAATTACGGTACTTGTTGTCATTGTCAGTCTGACTGTAACAAAGTGGTGCTACTGACATGTAATGTATGTGAATGAGCATTTCTCAATCCCTTCGTTTCTCAAAACCTAAGATGATTATATCCAACAACTTCCTCCCATAAGGGTGATAATCTTCTTTGTTGTACTTTGATGTTTTCTCAAACCATTCGGCCATTCTATTTCCATTAATATCACATTACAGTGCTGCTTCGTTTACATACTCCAGTGTTGGCAAGTATAAGGTTAATATTTTCTTATTGTTGTACTCCTATAATATCAAAATAATGTTCAAGTTGCCATGTGATCATTTACAATACGGTCTCTTTGTGTGATATGTACTGACATCTAGTGATGTAGAACAGTACATGCAAGAGTGTCGGCAGCCTGGACCAAGTGGGAGGGAAATATCGGGAGTGTTGGCTCACAAAGGGATAAGGCTATACCATAGAGCACGGGTCTAAGGCGCTTGCATCAGACCAGTTCTGATTTATATAGGGGAGACCTGGCCTATGACTGATAAAATTGAGAGTATTTTAAGAAGTACGGACATGAGAATGCAGAGGCACATGGCGGGAGTTCGCTGGCAGGACAGGATTTCAAATGCAGCAATGTGGGAGAGAACAGGTTTGGAGAACTTAGGAGAGATACTGAGAAGGCAAAGACTGAGGTGGTTTGGGCACGTGAGAAGATCCGGAGATGGGTTAATAAGACATGCACTTGAAATGGAGGTGGAAGGAAGGCGACCACCAGGACGGCCCAAGAAGTCCTGGAGGAGGACTGTGGAGAAGGATATGGTGAAACTGGGTCTAAATGAGGAGATGGCTGAGGACAAGCACGGGTGGAAGCACGTCATCGCATGTCCAACCCCACTATAGGGAGAATATGGATGATAAATGAAGAGAGAGAGAGAGAGAGAGAGAGAGAGATCTAGTGATGTAGTTGCAGGCTACCGCATATCCTCCAAGGCTAAAACGGTCTTTGATTAACTCTGGTCCACAGTCAGAGTGTATTATGTGACAGAAATGTGAAGATGCCATCTGCTACTGATCGAAAACGCAAAAGCGAAATTCTATTCTCAACTATTGAAATATGACAGCACAATATGGCCAGTATGTGGAAGACAGTATGAGATTTATGAGCAGTGAGGAGAGTTTAGAGATTCCTACATAAAAACTAGGAAGTGTAGTAATACTACTTGGCCACTCATGTGCGCAGGCTGATGTTTGTGTACACTCACATTGCCGTGGGAACTGCTCAGCCAACTTGCGCAGGCTGCTGAGGCTGTCGGCTCCCAGCTGGCTCAGGATGCCTGGCAGCATCTCAGTCAGCTGCTTGGTTTCGGCGTGGCCCATGATGGCAAAGGTGTTGGCAGACAGAGACGCTTGCACTTTGGGATTGTTGAAATGGATCACTGTCCCGTCATCTTTCATCATATTCACCTAAATGGAGGAAAAAAATAGATTTAGCAGCTCCCACACAAATATATCATATATATTAAGTTTCATACCTAAACACTCTTTGTTTAGACATAAAGGTAAAGGTGCTCTATTAGCATCAGCAACATTTACAAATAATTAAACAGAAAAGTTGAGTAATATTAACAATTTATTCAACTTACTGCAAAATACATCAGTTACATTAAAACCACTACATGTCACTATCAAGATGTATCTTTGTCTTCGTGCAATAACACTTTGTGACAGACTAAGCACTAAAGTGAAGGATTACATAATTGAAGAAAACAGCCTAGTTTGATTTTTCTTTCTCTTTTATCCAATATGAGTGCAACAATGAAAAATTAATCTCTTCATAACAAATAAAACATCAAAACAATGCAGCTTTAATGACATACAGATGGGGGGGTATTTTTGGAGTCTTGTTATCTCACCTCTTCTATCCCAGCAATATTGTTCACTGCCAGTTTCTTCAAAGAGCCTTGAAGTTTTTTGTCATCAGCTGTTGCCGTTTTGTGAACAACCTTTTTCTTCCTGCGGGCCGTTCCCTGTAGAAAAGAACAGGTGTTGTTGCCAAAAAATATTAGTTGACTGAAACAGCCTCAATGTCAAGTAGAGTCTATGTCAGTTTTTATTTAATCTATATAAGACAGTGCTTTAATAGGGTTTAAATTATGTCCTTTATAACCAGCAGCTGTGATGGAGTTACAAACAGAGTAGATCTGGTTAAACAACACATCACCCAACAAGTGGTGCCAGGCACAACAAACCCCACCCCTCACTAGTGTTTTAACTGATTTGCCCCATCTCTCACCCAAAAAACATTTTCTGGCGACCTTGTCCTTTATCTTATGTTCACCAAAATTTAATGAGATCTATTCTGAACTACCTTGTGCCTTTCCTGAAATTTTCATGGAAATTGGTCCAGGAGTTTTTGAATGAAGTGGCTGACAAACAAACAAACGACAAAATAAAACCAACCAAAAACAGTACTAATGTTTATAGTAGTAGTATTTAATAGTAGTAAGTAGTAGTAATGTAGTGCAAGAACAAATAGAATAGGATTGTGTGTATGGCGAGCAAAATCGTGGGTAATCTCCAAAAGTCATTTAACCATCTTTACTATGAAAGGATGATGTTTTTATACATTGGTGAGCTGAAGACAAGTTTCCACCTCTGTGGACAATAACATTTTATTCTATTCTATTTGTACAAGACTAGTAGTTGTAGTACTATTTGTATTTCTACAATCAAAATGGCTGGGGTGTCACTCTATAAGACAGGGGATGATATTTTGTGGTCTGCTACAAGACATCTAAATTGTGTGTTTAGTGTGGGCCACACATAGTTTTCAAACACACATTTTTGCTGAGTTTCACCACACTTTATTTATTTTTATCACTTATTGACTACCATAGATAGTGTTGTGAGAGCTTCCCGCAGCATTTGTTGTGAACAGTTGTCAACGTAGCCAACCCTGAAGTATCTGGAGAAGTAAGAATGTTGTTGAAAACTATTTGACACCAAGAGAATGGAAAATATCTGCACCCATTTAGAATGAAATGACAGGAGGGGAAGGACATAAGCTAAACTAACGTCTTAAAATTTTAGATAAGATACACTTCTAAGACTCTCTGATTGAGCATTTAGTTGGCTCAGAAGGTAAAGGGGTTGTCCAAAAATCTAACGGTTGAGGATTGTGTGTGAATGTTTGGTGGTGGTCGGAGGGGCTGTTTGGTGCAAATTGGCAGCCATACTTCCATAAGTCTGCCATAGGGCGGATGTAGCTACAAAATGTAGTTTGCCACTACCAGAGTGAGAATGCAGGAGTGAATGAATAATGGCTCAATAACGTAAGGTGTTTTGGATGCCTTAAAAAGCGCTATAAAAATGTAATCCATTTAATAGTTGAGTTGAAGTTGAATTGCACTGTGGAGCTTGTGTACTTTAAGTTGACAAACGTACATGGTTGATTAATTTGACTTATTTTATTGACCAGAAAACAGAAGAGGCAGAGACATTCTTTCACTAATGGCACAAACAACGCCACCAAGCGTTTGAATGAGGTAAAGAATGCCAGTGACTAGGACAAAGCCAGGGGCCAGAGTTCTCCATATAAAGGGAATGCTGAGGTCAGGAGGAAAGGCTTGGCAGATGCTGCATACCATCACACTTCTTCAAATAACCAACTGACAACACACAGCTGACTCCTTAACTGACAAATTAACATCAGAACACACAAAACATTTGAATGAGGTATACTGTACCTTTCCACCTATCCGGACTTGCGCCTGAAGTTTAGCAAGTTTCTCTTGATTCATGGTGTTCCTGAGTGTAAAAAAATAGATAAATAAATTGTGTGTGTACATATATATGCATAACATTCGTTTTCTAACTCTCTAAATACTAAAACACCCAAATAAATACAATGCACTTACATAACACACAATTTAAGAAAGAAACACGTGGTCCTTTAAAATGCCGCAAATAAAAATATAGAACTCAGCTCCACATTTTCATTTCCAATGAGGTAGTAAACTGCAGAGGGCTCATTTGACAGTTTTATTCACACCTGGGTAAGAGCTAATATACGTTAACTAAGTGCTAAATTATAAGTATTACTACATGAGCCTACAATTTATAAATAGCATTCATATTTAACTTTACTCGAGCTGATTAGGTTGCTACTGCTAATATAGCTAGTATTAGCACGGTGGCTAAAAAAACAAGATCGACTAAGGTTTTTTGTTAACTTAAACAAACAACACCGACGTTTATAGAATGACAAAATCAATCGTATCAGACAGGTAGGTGAGAAACTAATTAATATTTACCTTTAGAGGAGATTTAACTGACAGTCTATTCAAGTCTCGTCTCGAGACTAACGAGGATGAAGCAGCAAAGCTAAAGTTTGAAGGAAGTCGCAGTGACTACACACACGTCCGGTTTAAATTTTCACAATATAGCATTAATAACATATGCTAATTGGTTATTTCAAATAAGCAAAAGATTTAATTTCTAATACCACTTAATAACATTTTCTATAATGTTCAGGTAGAATTACAGTACTTGTCATACCATTATTAAATAATTTAAATTGTATTTGAGCCTTTTATATTGTTGATATCACGAAGGTTTCCGTCTTTTACCTGCACTGTGCATTGTGGCTTCACCATTTACAGTGCAGACAAGGAGCACGCGGTCGTGTGGATGTGACGTGAGGTGAGCAGCTGTCCAATGGGAAGAGGAGGATGGAGGTAACGGTCGCGCGCACACACACGTACACACACACACACACACACACACACACACACACGTACACAACACGTTCTTGTCTCGCAAGACGGACTCTTATAGTGAAAGGCTTATGTTGAACATCCGGGTCGCATGTTAAGCAGCAGCAGTCACTGCCATTACCTGTCTACCAGCCGCTGCATCTGTGAAGGAAAGGCCAGCCGAAATGCAAACACCCGTGCTAAAAATGGTAGTGTTGTCTTTTTTGCAGGTGTTTTTGTCTCTGTCGTGTTTTCAGGATGTGACCTCAGCGGCGGCAGCAAACAGTCGAGGTGAGTTCAAGTGTTTGAGTTAATTTGTGAAGTGGAGTGAGTGTGAACAGGACACGAGCCTGGTCATTGATATTCCTGCTGTCTTTGTGTCCGCATCCGGGAGCATTCAGCCACTATCCTATACACGTAGTGTTAATGACAAGGTGTGCCCTGTATTTTTTTCCTACACACACCTTAATTATCAATGTCCTGTACATAAGCTGACGTGTTTTTAATATAGTTTCCCCCCTCTGGTTTCGTTTCCAGGTTCAGACGGTAATAATACAACATTATACACTCTGTAGAACTTGTTTTCTCAAAGATGATCAGTATTAATTGTGCACAATGTATAAATGCACATTAGAGGAAGATGAATGACAGCACTGGGTACAGTCATGTTAACGGCTCTGAATCAGTCAAAAATAAATAGGTACACGATCAGAGATGGGAAGTAACTCAGTAAAATATTTCGTTACTGTACTTAAGTAGATTTTTAGGTATCTGCACTTTACTTGAGTATTTATTTTTCTGCCAACTTTTTACTTTTACTCCCTACATGTTTACATAAATATCTGTACTTACTGTACTGTACTGTACTCCTTACTTTCTCAGAATAAAGTCATTACTATTTCAAATTAAACTCGCTTCAGAGGGGAAATCAGTGGAGAGGAGATATGATTATATATTATAGTTACATGACTATTATCTCAAAATGTAGACTTTTTATTTCACAATTTTACAATTTTATCTCACAACTTTGACTTTTTCTCTGAAAATCAGGAATTTTTTATCTCATATATATAATTTTTTTGTTTAAATCTCATGACTTTCTTCCCTCATTTTTCTTAAATTTCCTGCCCATATCTACAAAACTGAGTAACTGTGACTCAAACACATTATCTACATAGTAAGTCACGTTTAAAGGCTTTATTGTAGATACTTTATTTTAGATATTTTATTTTCTTAAGTATTATTGCGTTCATGACAAAAAAGCAGTTTTACTTTTTACTCTTACTTAAGTAGAAGAGCTGAATCAGTACTTCTACTTTTACCAGAATATTTTTTCACACACGTAGCTGTACTTCTACTTAAGTACAGAATGTGATTACTTCGACCACCTCTGTACATGATACAGAAACACAGTAAAACAATTAACTGTATAGACTTTATTTAAAGGTACAGGAAGAATAAGACAGGCAAAATATTTTCATACATTTTTCTAAACTTTATGCTGGCAGTGTGAAACTTTGGAACGTTCAAAAAATAAGGACTGAAGAAGCATTGATTAAATATTTGTCAGGAAGGGTTCACCAAAGAATAAAACATTTCAGATAACATAGTTTAAAATATGGTTGTGTGGAAAGTTGCTTGTGACAATTTGTATGTTGTTTAACAACAGAAAAATGATCACAACATGTGCATTTTTTTTTGCATTATTTAAATCCTCTCTGGGCTATGAACTTGAATTCTGACAGACGAGGTTTGCTCCAACTACTCATGTGCTTAACAGTTAAAGGGAGGAAAATCCAAAATGGGTTGTTACAGCCAAATTATTTGTCTTAGAATTTGCACCATATAAAAGATAATACACTTGTAATGGAACAGGTAGAATCAATAGCTTATTCATATTGAAGTAATAAAAATATAATACAGTGTAACTGCCTAAAAGCTAAAGGTACTAATATAACTGGATACAAATATAACTGCATAAAGATGAAATCCTCAAGAAGGCTGACGCTGTGATAGGTCTGTGGTTGGACAACTTTCAGACCATGGTGTAGAAAAGGACAATCATGAACAAGGCTGAGCAACCTCTGTACCAAACACTGGTGCAGAGGGTGACAGCAGAGCACTTTCTCTAACCGTACAGATCCACTGTCGAACGGACAGATATAGGAAATCCTTCCTCCCACAAGTCATCACATTCTTGAATTACTAATAATTACAATTTTATTTTCTGTTGACACTATGCACTTTCTGTTAATATGATAATTCCATTCTTTACTTACTTTGTTATTCAGTTAATATGCCAATTAATATAATGTGCCTTCGTTCACTTCGTTTTACTTAGTAAATGGGAAATGGTCTGCACTTATATAGCGCTTTACATTAGTGACCCATTCACACACACACATACACACACACACACACACACACACACACACACACACCAGTAGGTTTCTAAGGTTCTTTCAGTCCTACAGTGTCTTGCCGACATGTGGACCGCCAACCTCTTGGTCATTGGGCGACCCACTCTGCCAACTGAGCCACGCCCTTAGAATGTGAATGCTGCTGCTGTTGCAAATCCATTTTCCAATTTTGGGATCAAAGTACTTCTATTCTATTCTATTAAGAGGACACGTCACAATAGAACTTCTATTGAGATATTTATCTGAGGGCCACTCGTAAGCCAAGAAGTTTCACAATCAGAACTTCCTGATATTGGATTACCATTTCCAATAGACTCCCTGACAGTTTTGCCTTTTGAGGTTGAATTTAGGGCAGACCTGCCTGTTGCAGAAACTTAACACCATTCTCACAGTGCTCAGTGCTGTTGCTGTACTAATTTTTTTTTTGGTTTTTTTTTTTCATGATTCTCCCGCAGGCTTTGGAAACAACATCCACTGGAGGACGCTGGATGATGGCAAAAAAGAAGCGGAAGCTAGGTGAGAGCTGACGTGTTAAAATACCCCCCCCCCCCAGCTCTGGTACAGTGGCTTTTGTGCAGTTACTACCCTGAAGCCTAAAGAGAACACTGCCTTCTTACTTTTAATGGCCAGGTGTTACTAGGAGCATAACATAATAACTACTGAGTCCAGGGGTGTGGGCCGGACCAGTCAAATAATGAGATGAGAACCCATAAATAATGTCAATTCCCAAGTTTTCTTTAGGAGTGACCAACGTTACACTAAGAACATGTTTACATTTATAAATTGTACTTAAACATAGCATGAACAAATACGAGCAACCTGAAAAATAAGTGCAATTTTAACAATATTATGCCTCAGTTTATCATTTACACATGTGCATTATAACTTACAGATCTACAAATATACAAAGTAGTTAGTAACCAGAAGATTGTTGTTAAAATAAATTGCACTTCTCTTGAGATATTTTGTGTCGTTGATATTTGTTCATGTTATTTATGTTTTTTTATGGAACCATCATTTGTAAATCTAAAAAGGCTCATGTTGTTTTACATGTTTACATTAAAACAAGATCCACCCAAGATTGAATTATTCTTTATGTGGCCTCTGAACAAGTTATTAAATGGTGTGGAAGGTTGATTGGGCACCCTTAACTCCCTATGACAGCCGTCTATGAGGCCCAGCTGCAGCGTAAAGCCAAGGCTATTGCCATGGGCAGCTCGCACCCTGGTCCTTCCCTCTGGCTGTCGATTCATCGTCCCCAAGGTCAGGACCAAGCGCTACAGAACCACCTTTATACCAGTAGCTATTACTAAACTCAATAGAAAGGCCAAGAGATAAGGAAGATGTGACTTTATGGCCCCTAACAACTGGCTTTTTATTGTATTTATCTGTTTTTTATTATACTTGATTGTTTTTATTGCACTTGATTGACTGTTGCATTTTGTTTTGTGTGTGTACATTTTGCTGCCTACAAAACACATTTTCCGTAAGGAACAAATAAAGAAAAATTTGAACAAAAATATTTTTGAAAAATCCTTGATTATCTTCAATGTCATTTTTGCATTGCACAAATTTATCCCAGGACCCACCCTTTGGCCTCTACAGGCTATATGTTTGATAACTCTGTTTTAGTCCTACAACAGCATAAGGGAGTTTAATATTAAAAGTAACTATTGAAATGTAAAAAAAAATTACAAAGTAGTGCTCAGTAAATTAGTATTAATAAGTAAACACTGAGAAATATTTAAAGGTAAAGTATGAACAGTTAGTTAATACACTTGCATATTGGTGAGAGATCTTTACTCTGTGGTGGTTGCATGATGTAATATTGTAGATTGTATAGTCAAAAGAAAAGGTCTGCATTGTTGACAATGTAATGCACTGTAGAATTGATAGTGCCATTTAATTTTTGACAAACTTTCTCCCCTTTTTGTCTTTTCTTTTCTACCTTCAGTGGTTTACCGCTCATGGTCATCATCCACAAGAGCTGGTGTGGAGCATGCAAAGGTAAAATAACACCTTCTTTTACGTACAAATCTAACAAATGATGGCAATAATAGATAAAGATAACTGAAGCTTTCTGCAAGACTATAAAGGTCTCGTGTAGGGGTTGAATATAAAATTATATTTTAAAAAATCTGTGTTGCTATGTAAACACAACTTTATATTTCAGTGTCACCACATGACACTGAGTAAATGTATTCTTCAAATCACTGAGTGGATGTGCCAGAACTTTCTCTAGCTTAAAAAGAAAGGTCAAAGGTCAGTGCTCACCATGAGTCCATGTCACTGAACTCTACAAACCAAGCCAGAAATCTGGGTGTAATTATTGACTCAGACCTGAAATTCAACAACCATTTAAAATCTATTACCCAGTCTGCCTATTACCACCTGAAGAACATCACTAGAATCAAGGCTTTTCTGTCCAAACCAGACACGGAAAAACTTGTCTCGTCATCTGAACACGCTTTATCCTCACTAGGGTCGCGGGGGTCACTGGGGGCCTAATCCAGCTACAATGGGTGAAGGCGGGGTACACCCTGTATGAGTCTCCAGTTCATCTCAGGGCTGAACATATATAGACAAACAATCACTCTCACATTCACACCTATGGACTATTTAGATTAACCAATTAACCTATCAGTGCATGTGTTTGGATGGTGGGAAAAAAACGGAGTGCTCGGCGAAAACCCACACGGACACGGGCAGAACATGCAAACTCCACACAGAAAGGTCTGGTGTGGGATTTGAACCAGGGTCCTTCTTCTTGTGAGGCACAAGTGCTAACCACTGCACCACCGTGTAATGGTGTCTTCACTGGTCTAAACAAAATTCAATCAGGCAGCTACAGCTGATCCAAAACACTGCTGCCAGAGTCCTGACCAGTACCAGGAAGCTGGACCACATCACACCGGTCCTCAAATCCTTACATTGTCTTCCTGTGGGTCAAAGGATAGAATTCAAAATCTTACTCCTGGTCTATAAAGAACTAAACGACCTTGGACCCAAATACATCTTAGACCTGCTGGTTCCATATGAAGCATCCAGAGTCCTGAGGTCATAGGTCATCAGGAACAGGTTTACTGTGTGTTCCCAAAATCAGAACCAAACAAAGTGAAGCATCATTCAGTTGTTCTGCTCCTCACCTGTGGAACAAACTACCTGAATACCTGAGGTCTGAGAACAACTGTCAGTTCATTTAAATCAGGCCTGAAAAAAAAAACCTCAACACTGCAGCTTTTACTTAAATTATTGTTTTTTAAAATGTTTTATTTGTCTTTTAATGAATTATAATCATTTTCTTATGTTTTATGTAAAGCACCTTGAATTGTCCTGTACACTAAATGTGCTGTACAAATACATTTGCCTTGCTTTGCCTAAACACATGTAAATTTGAATAATTTTGGTTACCCTGGAAATAAGTGTTTATCTACAGACACAACTGATCACCATGGTTTGTAAAAGTGCTCACAATGGACTTCCTCTCTTTTATTGTGGGTCGTAGCATCATAAAAGGTGTTATACCATCACTTACTATCATGCTCAAGAAAATAGTATGTTGTCCAAATTGAAGGGTTGGCAGTTTAAATCCTGCTCTGTAGTAGTCATGTGATACAATGTATGTATAGAACAGACTCAAATGCAAGATTCTGAGACAGAGATCAGTTTAAAAGTGTTTAATACCAATATGAGTAAACGATGCGATCCTTTCCCTCCTCTGTGGTCTGCTACCTATGGTTGACTCTCCATAATGGACGTCAGCTGAGCCACAACAAAATCAGAGGTCAGGGAAAAATAGGTCACACACAGGGGGTCAATATTCAGTCCAAAGGGAAATCCAACACATGTTACCAGAATGCAGAAAGGAGTCCAGATGATCCAATGTCCAATGCAGCACAGAAGAGAGGGGGAGGCAGAAACGAAGTCCAGGAAACAGGCTAAAGAGCAAAACTGGGTATGTGTAAAACCAGATAGAGAACCAGAGTCAAAACAAGTTGAGAAACTGGGAAACCAAGACAAAAAGAAACACTCATAAGTTAATACATGAGGGAAATGAATGAACTCACACCCTTCTGGGAGAAACAAGAGGTATTTATAGGGAAAATAACAGGTGAAAAGAATAGGGGTCCTGATTAACAGGGTGGAGAAAACACCAGTGACAGGAAGCAAAGTCAACATGAACCCACATAACAAAATAAAAGTCCCAAGACTCCAACAATGACAAAAACACAGAAAGACATGACATAGACGTCTGTGGCTCAGTTGGTAGAGTGGGTCGTCCAATGACCGAAGGGATGGCGGTTCGCGTCCAGGCTCTGGTTGTCCACATGTCGAAGTGTCCTTGGGCAAGACACTGAACCCTGACTTAGTCTCCAAGTAGGACTGACAGAACCTTAGAAACCTACTGGTGTGTGAAAGGGTGAATGTGAGGCTAATGTAAAGCACTTTGAGCACCATGAAGGTGGAAAACAACTACACTATTTTACCAAAAGTATTGTCTCACCTGCCTTGACTTGCATATGAACTTGACATCCTATTGTTAATCCATACAGTCATATGGGTTCACCCTTTGCAGCTACAATAGCTTCAACTCTTCTGGGAAGGTTTTCCACAAAGTTTAGGAGTGTGTTTATGGGACTATTCCTCCCAGAAGCATTTGTCAGATCACACACTGACGTTGGACCGAAGGCCTGGCTCTCAGTGTGTGCTCTAATTCATCCTAAAAGTGTTCTGTGGAGTTGAGGTCAGTCACATTCATCCACATCAAACTCTCTCACCTATGTCTTTATAGACCTTACTTTATGCACTACTGTTAAGTTTGTAATACACAAACTTGGCAGCATGAAAATATCCAAAGTCTCTCTCTCTCTCTCTCTCTCTCTCTCTCTCACTCATTCACACACACACAAATAAATACACTTGCTGAATACAGAAATGTCATATTAAACTCCATAGATTAAGAATGGGATGTCACTTGAGTGCATTTCAAGGCACGTGAGCAAATACTTTTGGTAATATAGTGTATATAAGTGCAGTTCATTTATCTTTACATACAAAAACATGACACAACAGCCAAGGCTCTTAACATCATGTGTCCTTGGGTAAGACACTTAACCCATCTGTCTTCCAGTGTCACTCAGACAGAGTATGTTTACATGTACTTAAAAATTCCAATCATTACCTTACTCCAATTAAGGATCATGTATATGTGTATTGTTTTTTTTCTAATGTTCTGTGGTTGTTGAACATTGTTCATATGCTCACATTGAAAATCAGCTTCAGGTGGGTGTAGAATTGTTCTTCTCTTTCTTTGTTTTTGTCTTTTTCCTCTTCTCTTTCTCACTTTTTTATAAATAAGAAAAATGAATAAAGTTGAAGTCATAAAAAAGATTTGGTTTTCCACTCTGCAAAAATCTAGAATAATCACCCGTGGGGTAAAAACTACAGATTTATTTGATGTACTGCAGACTTGTCTCCCTTGTATCCGTGCTTTCATTTGGAAGATGGATCAGCACTGTGTTCTGCTTTCATTCAGCAGTATTTGTCCTGGATTTGAAGGTGATAGAAAAACTGCTCACTCATTATTTGTCCTTTTTTTTGTTGTTGTTTATTTCAGCACTGAAGCCCAAATTTGCTGAGTCGGAGCAAATCTCTGAACTTGCGCACAACTTTGTAATGGTCAACCTGGAGGTAAGAAAATGTCAGATTTAAAATAGATCTGGAGTCGTTATTTTTATCCTTTCGTAGCTCAGTTGTGTTTTTTTTTTTTTCTTTTTAACTCTGCACATGTTGTGGTCCAAGGTCTGCAGATAATTTATTATGTCCTATTTGAACAGGATGAGGAGGAGCCGAGTGATGCAGCTTTCAGCCCTGATGGTGGATACATTCCTCGGATTCTTTTCCTTGGTACGAAGGGGGTTGAGTCAGTGTTAATGTAAACACTTCTGTTTTCTAACAGCGGGGCTTAGGAGTGTGTAGGCAGCGTTGGTAAATTAATGTTCTGGAGCCACATTCAGCCTAATACGGTATAAAGTGAGCCGCACCAATAAAATAAAATAACAGGATAAAAATTTATAAAATAATGTCAGTGCCAAAAATTTCAAACAATTTTTTGGAGTGAAAAAAGCTAAATTATAAATGGAATAAAACTCTGTATAAAAAAATCTGTGTACACACACACACACACACATATATATATATATATATATATATATATATATATATATATATATATATATATATATATGCACACACTACTGAAATTGCATTTTAAAAAGTCTATGTCCTATAAAAATTTAAAGGACAGATGGTCCAGATTCAGGTTTGGTTGTTTGTTTGTGACGTATTTAACTTTAACACTGAAACCAAGGGGAAAAAATATTATTTCTACGTTATTATGATTATTTTATTGGACTGACAGTGACCCCTGAAATAAAATATATTTGACACCCCTGACTTAAAAAGTCAAGTTAAAGCTGCAGTAGGTAGACATGGGGGTTAAAAAAGAAACTACTTCAGCTACTTTCTCCTTTTGTCATAGAGTCATCTGTAACCTCCAGAGTTTGAGACACTTGGTTGAACAAAAAAAAAAGTTAGATATTGATCTAATTACTGAAATTATTTATGGCTACAGTAACAGCTGGTTTTCTATATTTCTATTTTAATAAACTGAACAAACCTCATACCCCCTTCACAGATCCCAGTGGCCAAGTCCACTCTGAAATCACCAACAAAAACGGGAACCCCAACTACAAGTACTTTTACAGCAATGCAGACCAAGGTAAGCATTAATGCTCTGTACATTTACATGTCCTTATTGTCTTAATCTGATTAAAATCTAAGTTTAAGATATAATAACTTTTAAAAAGATGTACAAGAGTAAGATTTTTTTTTTTTGCAAAGACATGAGAAACATACATTTGGAGTTGAATTGAGATGTTACTGTGATTTCACATCAGGAAGCCAAACATTATTTGTCTTGGGTGGGACTTGATAAGTTTTACTTCCAGAACTGTATGACAAATCTGGTTGTTTGTTCTTTTTCTTCTTTTCTCTGTGACACATTTGAAATAAACTGAAAATCTAAGTTTTTAAAGTGTATACACTTTAGTCGGAATATAATTGAATTGAACTAGAGTTTTTCAAGTGGGACTAACCAGAGTCAGATTAATGTGGTTCTGATCTAACTTCTCCACACATGTAAACGATGCCAACTTTAGCTCAATTACGACAAGCTTGGACACGCCCCCTTCAGGAAGTGACCAGAGTCACCATGACAACATGTACGTTATTGTAATAAATCAGAGTTTGAAACGGTTTGCACCAAATACACTGAGCTGCTTCATGGTTGTGGACCATATCTTCTCTGGGTGGTGGTCTCCTCCCATTACTAGGGTTCCCACGGATCCTTGAAAAGTCTTAAAAGACATTTAATTCATTGTTCTACAAATAAATTTTGGTTCATTGTCGGCTTGGTCTTGAATTTAATTTCAAACGGCATTTAAAAAAGTCTTAGTCTTGAATTTAACTTTCTCTGAGCTGTAGGAACCCTGTATTTTCTGCTTCAAATCTGACTGAACCATTGTTTACTGATTGTTCTAACCAGAAGACTACCAACACAAAAGGGTGTGGAACACCACCTTGTGTCTGGTACTCAAACAATAATTCGATTCCGTTGCTTTAATATTCATTCACATAGACTCTGACATCTCTCAGAAACTCCAGTTCAGTCCATAGTTCAATTAGTGTCAGTAGCTGAACTTAGACGTGCAGGTAAATACGTACTGACTGTAATCCACTACTTAAAAGTCATGCATCTCAGTGTTTCCTCCAGTGCATTATAGTCCTGGCAGACCACCAGGCCTCGCTAACCCCCCCCCCACCACCACCACCACCACCACCAGGCTAAGCATCACTATTTATTTATACCAACTTTGATGGCCGAAGTTGACGGATACAATAATGACATAATTAATGAAAGGTTTTGGTATTTTAATGAATTAATGGTAACACTTTATAATACCTACACACAATTCACTATGTATTAACAATTTATTACCCATTTATAAATGGGTTGTTCATTATATATTAACCATTTGTTAATATCTTATAAAGTTTCATACTAGTGTAAATGTAAAATTAGATTATTTTTAACCAACAGGTGCAGTGTTTACAACTGTTTCTTTGTTTACCTGTAAAGCAGATATACAAACACTGCACCTGTTGGTTAAATATAATCTAATTTTACATCTATCTTTGGAAGACACTAGCATGAACCTTTACAAGACATTAACAGATAGGTAACAAATGATTAATACATAATGAACAAGCCATTTATAAATGGTTAATACATAGTGAATTGTGTGTAGGTATTATAGTGTGTTACCGAATTAATGACACATGTAATAACCCACTTATCCATTGAATTCCAATTTTAATTAATTAATGACATATTTAACTAGAAAAGCACTCTGCCAAGCCAGACCCCCTGCCCCACGTCGAATGAAGAGAGGTCCGCTTAGGAGGTTCCGTTTTTGCTGTAGTTTGTCTGCTACAGTAGTCAACAATATTACTTAAAAAGTTCTGGATTTTGATAACATTTTCTGGATGTGTTGGGAGTGTCACAAGGAACAAATGATTACAGTTTGGTAGAGATCCTGGATTCTGGATCACTTTGAAATTTTGCATTGAGGTAAATGACATTTCCACTGAAGGAAAATGAACAATTTATTGGTCAAATATCGATGCATATTAAAAGTCAAAGCCAGGAAACCAACGAGAAAGACTGAATGTTTCTAATAAAACCCTAGGGTAAGAACTACATGCACTTTTACTGGGTCTACTCTTTTATTATGCCAGATAAATATTTGCTTCTTATTGATTAAACTCAGCAGAAAGTGAAAGTGATTCTTACTAAAGATATTTCCACTGGATGAAAAATAATATTACTTTTGTATGGGCCTTTAGAGGGTTTACAAATTAGCAGCTTATGAGTATCTGCAGTAAACAAGTTCTTTCCTGCCCATAGTCGCTCCATGGGAATGAACATTTCCAGAAGCAAAGCAGGTCATTTTTGTGCTGCTCCTAAAATACTTCATTTTCATTTTCCCCCAAATCAACCCTGTTAGTGTTTTTTTTTATGTAGACAAAGACAAAAATGGGTTTTAAAGTGAATATACTTTTACAATATCAAGAACCTAAGAAACTTTTAATTATACCAAACTTACTCATACCTTATCTGAAACATTAAACACAATATACGAGACCAACTATAAAAAAAAACTCAGATGTACTTTCCAAAACAGTGCAGTTGCAGTGCTGCTTCATCATCACATGATGGCATATGTGTGCAATCTAGTCTGCTGTAGATGATGATAGAGACCAAAGAAGCTCATTTCTGTGTCTACATTCATATAAAAACTAAGTTGAGTCACAATTTAACGTGGCTCTTAAAAACAGAAATCTGTGAATTCAAGTCTTTTGTGAAATCTGTGCTGAATTGGTCGCATTGACGTTATAACACACCATTTTATTACAAATTTTACACTGCGGTAAATGGAGAATACATTTCAAAGTGATCCAGAATCCAGGATCTCTTCGGGATCATCACCAAAATGTAATCGTTTGTTCCTTGTGACACTCCCAACACATCCTGAAAATGTTATCAAAATCCATCCAGACCTTTTTGAGTAATGTTACTGACAGACAAACTCCAGTGAAAACATAACCTCCTTGGCGGAGGTAATTATTTAATGATTTATTTATTTAATTTGGCACTTTTAGTCCTTCATACTCTATAATTATGACAATTTTGTATTCCACTTATCCCACTTTGTAGATTTGGTCATTGACATTTATTTATTTATTTATTTATTCATTATAAACTGTGAATAAAGTTGTATTTCAGAGTGTGTATTTTTGTTAGCAAAATGTTAATAAATGTACAACAACACACAATGGATATAACTTCATATTAATTGTCGACTTAACTTGTTTAATTTCCTTTACAAAAAACATGGTTGGCTTCACTATCAGCCCTACCACCAGGTTTCCGGGGGAAACCCTGTATCGTACTCTGGATATAAAACACACATACACTTGAAATAATCCTTAATTGTTCCTTTCGTTTCCTCCATCTCAGTCGTGTCTAGTATGAGGGAGGCACAGGAGAGGCTGACGGGCGACGCCTTCAAACGGAGTCACCCCAGTGACGAGCTGTGAGGAGGCATGGACACGGGCATCAGGCTGTAAGGGCTACACTTCCTCTACCTGCTGAGTACCCCATTACAACCCCTGTCACTATTTAAAGTTGGAAAAAGAGGGGGATTCATGTTCCAGCAACCAAACAAGCCAACCACAGAAAGACATCGGTGCTTGAGTATTTGTCTGTCCCCTAGTTTTACCAACACGACCCATGACTTCCTCCTGTTGTCTCTTTATCCCACTGCATTTAAAAGCTACTGTTAATAATTAAATGCCATATTACTGTACCTACTGTCAGTAGAGGATGTACATTAACTCAATCCAGCCAAGTAAACTGTAGTTTATTAACCTGTTGCTAACACTGTTTGGATGGAAACTTCTTATCTGCACATTTTTACCACATTCAGACACAGATTAAAATGCCTTCTTATTTACTCCAACATCATAAAAGGAGTGTTTTTAAAGATCACACATCCTGACAGTTCACTTTTCAGCCAACAGTAATGCACTGATCCTTTATTTTAGCCAAGACAAATATTTTAACACCTACAGTCATGTGCTTCCAACATCCTCTACAGTTCTTATCTGTGACTATATTTACCTGCGCTCTGTGTTTTACATTTCTTATCCACACTTAACATGTTATTAATTCGTTTAATCCTGCCAATTTATGTATACTAATTTCCCAGTACCTCCAGTTTTTGTCTGTTTTGACTTTGTTTTCTTGCCTGTGAAGTGACACTTTTGGTTAAACCAGCCTTGTTAAATTCTCTGAATGAGGGATAATAATATTGGTGAAGTCTCTTGATGCATTTTATACCGGTACACAGCCACGTGTGCCAATAAAGTTTGTTGTATTGAGTAGTTTTGTCTGGTCATTGAGTACATACACAGTAGTTTAGAACAATATCAAATTTTATTGTCTAACCAGCAGTAGTGATCCCTTAAGGTTTGTCAAACCATATGAAACTGATTTTACCAGTCAGTAGATAACACTCAAACCACTAAATTCAGTTCAACAGTGATTATAAATAGTGCAGTTACATTATTATAAGTGCATTTTATTAAAGACACTGGATTGCAATTGATCCCATTCCAGATACAGCCTTCAAAATGGTGTATTTAACAAAGATTTCATGGGAAGTTGTGTTTCAGTAGATGTTTTATGGTATAAATCTGTGCATGTCTTAATTGACATAATATGAGAGACTACAAAAAATAAGGAATGTTGCTGGAATGTGCCATCGACTTGGCTAAAGGCATTTAAAAACAACACCCCCTGCTTTACTCAGTCTCTGCCGTATAATCCAGATGGATGGACACGAGGCTCAAGATTAGATACGTGACCCTCCGGCACAAAACCAGTCGAAAGTCATACAGCAGTATTTCTTGCTATAGCTTCAATACGTTGTATGGGTCAAAGTGATCGAATTTGAAGTTCAGGCATAAAATCCAAGTAAAATGCCTTTTAGGAAGAACAACTGACTCTGACAGTAATTAAGGCGGGGAAAAAAATCGGCTCAATACACAGCTTTCCTTCGTGTTGACGTTAGGTATTTCCCCGTCATGTTTGGTACCATTGGAAAGATCGGGATTCCCTCTAGACAACCCTTAAGTAGAAATCTACGCAATTATATATTTGACCCAATGGAAGGCCTCAGAACAAAGCCTTCTCCAGTAAACAAAATCCCTTGTTGCTAGGGCGATGTTGAAAAACAGCCTCTGATTGGTTGAATTAGTGTCACAAGCATTTTTAATAAACTTTCCGATAAATATAAAATCTTAATTTCTGAAATTTGACCCAAGTGACTGGTTTGGTGCTGGAGGGTCACATATGTGTGTATGAGGGCATGGGAGCATTTAAGGAAAATCAAAGTGAACTGTGGCCCAAATTCAGAAACGTCTACCCTGGAAATTCAAAATACAGGAGAAAAAGTAAAGACAATTTGACAGAAAAATATTTATACATTCTCTAGAATTAGACTAAATTACACAATGCAGCATGTTCACATATAAAAAGAAAGGTTATAAAAAGCTGTGTACATCTATTCAACATGACACAACTATAAATTGTGATTAAAACGGTGATTGTTTTAGAATATTTTAGGTATGTACGTACCATTCATATCCAGTGTAAAAGACCACTGACTAAATTTAAAACAGTTTGAATATGCAGCTAGAGGATCCTGACTCCAAAGGGGATTTTACACAAGGTTTCTACCACATCTGGATTTAATCCTTCAGCACACAGGAGACTGCTTCTACATTTCATGACTATCTTTTACAAGATAACACTGAAACACCAACATGTTAAATTCCTCAAGCAGACCCGCTCGAGATTAAGACGCTCCGTCCGAGTGCAAGGCTGAACCGAAAGGCAAAGTGATGGTCACGTTTCAGCCGTCTGTGATGTTACTGGTCGGGGGGAAGTGTCCAGTTGGCTTCTGAAGACGACGTCAGAGAGAGGGGGAGTGCGCGTTTGTGAGCGTGTATGTGATTGTGTGGTATGGTGGCAGGCTGCCAAACTTTAAAACCTTCCCTGCTTGGCGTCTCCGATGGCCCCCCAGACGTCAAAGACAAACTCGTCGGGAAAAGCGAAATCTCCGAGGGTCTCGTCTAAAGCCATGGCGAACTCATCCGGGTTTTTCTTGTCACGGCCGACCTCAACCATCGTAGCAGCTGCACAAAGAAGAAGAGTGGAGAGGTGGTTGAAGAACTCTCACAGGGTGTTCGCAGGGTTTTAAAAAGTATTAAAGTGATACATTAAGAACACTAAATTTAATGGGCATTAACAGTGTTACAGCTGGACAAAAGGTATACATTTTTAAATATGAGGCATTATTTTTTTTCCCTTTTGGACAATGAGGTGTTCCATTTAGATTAAATAAAAAAAAAAAACCTTAGTAGTAAAGTTTATATATGTTCGTAGGTGTTTTTATAACCGTCTTACAGAGTGAAACTACTCTCTTTCTTTAAATGTATTTATATTTGTTTTGACAAATTGAGTTCATGAAATGTGATGTTTACTGTGCAAATGTGTAATATTTTGTCAAAATCTATTCTTGTGTAGTGTTAGCAGCCATGACGTAATGGTTGGGAGTCCAGTCTTTGGGAGGTTGTAAGTTTGAATCACCAAAACTGCCATTTGAGCAAGGCAGCCCAGCATACAAATCTCAAAATGTGTCTGATTAACACTTGTAATTCAGTGTTGTGATGGTTGAAAAAAAAAAAATCTGAAGGTCGTAAAGAAAGGTATTAAATAGTTGTAAATTTAACTTAAAGTTTGGTGCATATACCGCCTCCTCCAAAACACTGAAAATATTTGATTGTCTTTTCAAATAGAAAGTCTTTTCAAAGTCAAAGTCAGCTTTTTCCCCCCTTTTTTTTTTTTTAAAGAAAACTGAAATTACAAAAAGTGTAAAATTAACACAAACAAATGGAATACAATAGAACTATAAACAGAATATAACTATAAAGAGCAGGGGTTGAGGAAACTAAAGTGCAATAGTGAGTATTATATGGTTGAGTTATATAGTCTCTACAATATGCAATAAAGTGACTAAATAAAACCCTAAGAGCTTCACACACACATTTTATAATTGTCTGTACAAACACGCACCCAGTTCAGTGTCTCTGATGCCCATGTAGCTCTCCAGAAGGTCATCCACTTTCTTCACTGCTTTCTCTTCAAATTCTGTTGGCTACAAGACGACAAACACAAACAGCTCTGAGTGACAACCTCACCTTCCTCAGTTTTATTTTACAAACACGAAGTAATTTCTTACTCCATTGTTCTTTTTAATTCCACATCTGTTTAAATGAGAAGACAGAGGGATGTCGAGTTACGATATAGATATACATATATCCGCCTGAGATGCAAAAATGCAGTTCTGTCCTCTGTAGTTCACAAGAGTTTCACAACTTTACTTTAAAAAAAAAAAAAAAAGTCTATTGAATAGGATATTATGGTATTTTTCAGACTATAACTCAGTTTTTTTCATAGTTTGGCCAGGGGTGTGACTTATATCCTCCGATATATGAAATTATTAACATATTAAAATTATATAATTTTGCGAGTTATTTTCACACCGAAAACCATAAGAGGGCGCTGTTGAGCATGTTCTTTATGCTATAGTTATTCAGATAACTGTTAATATGTTATGTTAACATACCAGGCACATTTTTAGTTCATTATTTATGCATCATGTTACATTAGCTGAATGTGTTACGTTAGCATACCTTATATCTATTCAGCCTGTTGTTCTCTATTCTATTTTAAATTGACTTTCAAAATGAAATGTCTGTTCTTAATTTTGGATTTTGTCAAATAAACCCCGCCCCCCAAAAAATTCATATTCCAGTGTGATTTCTTATACATTTTTTTCCTTCTTCATTATGCATTTTTTGGCTGGTTCTAATTACACTCCTGAGCAGTTTATAGTCGAGAAAATATGGCATATTAAAAATTATATATATATATATGGAAGAAAACTGTTGCACCATGCCATATTTAATGAAGGCAATTATTTAATGTAAAATGTTGAAAATGTTTACTTCCTGGCTGTGAGGAGGATATAATCATACACAAACATCACATTACAAATTAAAACATATTCATAAACAACACTTGGACTGGCACAATTTACCATGACCATTTGCAGCCCAACTGGCACAAATCTTTAGAAAAGTCTGTAAAAATCACAAAATAGTGAAATAACAGTAAATTTCACGAGGTGATTTTTTTATTTATTTTTTTTACAGATGAAAAGAATAATGGAAGTATAAGTGTTGATCTTAAGAGGTGTTCGATGGCAGATTTTGTTACTTTGGACTGTGGTGGGTGTGTTGCTATTTTTAATGTTTAGTTAACCACATGCTGGTTGCAGTTTAACATTTAGTGGACAGATAATATATATATATCATGATGACTCCCAGTGCTTTCTCTTTAGTCTTGGTCTGTGCCTAAATGAAAAGTCTTCAAAAGGAAACCCAGGGCAATAAAGACCAGAAAGTCATATTCTTTACAACATAAAGCCTCAGTCGATCACACACATGAACGTACCTCATCCTCTACTGTGGCTGGACCTTTGGAGCGCAGTCTCAGCGTCCCTCTCCCTGTCCCAATTTTGTTTTCACTGGCAGGTTTGGCACCCTTCGATCTGGGCTCAAGCATTTCTGAAATTCACACAAAATACAACCTTAAAAGGGATAATCTAGATTAAAATTCATTTTAGCTCCATTTTTAGATAATTAGGAGTACATTATATAGTTGAGATCAAAATCACACCATTTGGATGTACTTTGCCGTTTTGAGCCAAACTGTGTTAGCATGGAAGTGATTAGGGCATGTCTTTTCGCCAACATGAAACGCTAATTTTAGAGCTCTTCTAAAATTCTAAACAACATCGTCGTTGGATAGTGTGTCCAGAGTTACTCATCTCAAGCCAGTACCTTTCTGGATGCAGAAGCCGTCTGTAGGTAGCCTAGCTGCGCATGTATAGGTCTAGTGGTGCTTCATAGATAGGGGAGGCGGGGCTAAAAGGTTGTCTTTGAAATCCCTCCAAAGAAAGTTACGAGTGACTAAACAAAATTGTGGATTATGGAGTTTAAGGATGTTGTTGATTTTGTAAAAAGAATTTAAAGATAGACGTTGTCTCTTCGGTTCCCTACCACAGTTAACATTACACATGTTTTTCATGAAATGAAGTAGGCTGCACGATATATAAAAAAAAAAAGGCATTGCAAAATTTTTTTAACCCTGCGAAATATATTGCGATATGAAGAAACGGCTTTGTGGCACTGATGGAAACTATCAAAGAGATTAGCGGTCGACACAGAACATACGTTTGAGTGTCATCCTTCTTGTAGCTGAAATAATTAAATAAAATTAATAATTAAATATTCTGCACTTATATAGTGCTTCTTCACCTTCATGGTGTTCAAAGTGCTTTACATTAGCCTCACATTCACCCATTCACACACACTCATACACCAGTAGGTTTCTAAGGTTCTGTCAGTCTTACTGGGAGACTAAGTCAGGGTTCAGTTCTTGCACAAGGGCACTTCAACATGTGGACAGCCAGAGCCAGGTCTCGGTCATTGGGCGACCCACTGCCGCTCAAAACCAATTAAAAATAAATGAATAAATAACAATATAAAAAATAAATTAATAAGTAAAACAACAAAACAATACAAATAAATGAATTAATTGAATTAAAGAAAGAAAGAAAAAATTAATTAATTAAAATAATAAAATACAAATAAAGAAAAATAAACTAGAAAAGCATTCAGAGGGCAGACCACCCATCAAAATCCGCCCATAAGTTGTTGAGTTATCTTGCTAACTAACAGACATGCAAACAGACAAAAAGACAAACAAACAAACTGACAAAAACAGAAGCTGCTTGGTGGAGGTAATAAAGAAAAAAATTATTAAAAAAAATCTAATTAAAATAATTGCAGGACCTACTATGTGACTATTGCGCAAACGCACCTTGTGATGTCGATGCTCAAACAATATACTGTGCAGCTGTTACATGAAGAGTAATCCATTCATACTGAATCATACCATCTTATGAAACTGACAGTGAAATGTGTCATCTTTTTACTGCCAGTCACAACTGATACTAATGTCGCTGAAACGTCACCTACACAAAGTGATACCAACTGTGATCTGGACAATGTTCTTACTCACCAAAAGCCTTCATGGGCTCCACCAGTTTGAGGGTGAATGACTTGTCCCTGGGCAGTTCTTTAAGCATGCGGGCCACCTCATAGTGTCGCGTTCCGATGATGTTTCGGCCGTTAATGCACTCTATGTGATCGCCCACGCAGATCACTTTCACTTTGTCCACGACGCTGCCCTCTTTGATTCTCTGCCATGAAGACAGAACAGTATACAGGAAGACTTAGAAATTAACAATTTATTGGTCAAATATCGATGCATGTTAAAAGTCAAAGCCAGGAAACCAACAAGAAAGACTGAATGTTTCTAATAAAACCCTAGGGTAAGAACTACATGCACTTTTACTGGGTCTACTCTTTTATTATGCCAGATAAATATTTGCTTCTTATTGATTAAACTCAGCAGAAAGTGAAAGTGATTCTTACTAAAGATATTTCCACTGGATGAAAAATAATATTACTTTTGTATGGGCCTTTAGAGGGTTTACAAATAAGCAGCTTATGAGTATCTGCAGTAAACAAGTTCTTTCCTGCCCATAGTCGCTCCATGGGAATGAACATTTCCAGAAGCAAAGCAGGTCATTTTTGTGCTGCTCCTAAAATACTTCATTTTCATTTTCCCCCAAATCAACCCTGTTAGTGTTTTTTTTTATGTAGACAAAGACAAAAATGGGTTTTAAAGTGAATATACTTTTACAATATCAAGAACCTAAGTAACTTTTAATTATACCAAACTTACTCATACCTTATCTGAAACATTAAACACAATATACGAGACCAACTATAAAAAAAAACTCAGATGTACTTTCCAAAACAGTGCAGTTGCAGTGCTGCTTCATCATCACATGATGGCATATGTGTGCAATCTAGTCTGCTGTAGATGATGATAGAGACCAAAGAAGCTCATTTCTGTGTCTACATTCATATAAAAACTAAGTTGAGTCACAGTTTAACATGGCTCTTAAAAACAGAAATATGTGAATTCAAGTCCTTTATGAAATTTGTACTGAATTGGTCGCATTGACGTTATAACAACACACCATTATGGTCTATATAACATACCTTCATTTCCTGAGAGCTCTGGCCAATCAATAAACTTCTATCTAATATAATCTAATGAACAAAAATCACATCCTCTTAAACCAGTTTTTCTCTTATTCAACATTATCATCTCGTTAATGTTAATTTCCTGTTTAGTATAATCTGCAACATGGGACTAAAAGAGTGAGTGTTCATTCTGAATGTCAAAGTCTACATTTTTCTTTAAGCGTCAGTGATTTACAGTGTGTTTTTAGGTTGACTGACTCATTAACCTCTTCGTCACTGTAGCGTCATTCACACTGATGCTAAGGTGAGATTTCTGAAATAGCATTGGAATCAACACCTCACTTCAATTATACACATCATCATTCTTATTCTACTTTATTCTTAATACTACCAAGTACTAGTACTCATATTAGTTAGTATAAGTACTAGCATTCATTATCAGAGGTAAATTAAAGTCCAATGTCCAAGTTTTAGGAGAATTCATTTGGAGAAATGGAATGAAATATACACAGATGGCAGAAATACACATATTCTGTACCTTAAGTACAAGTAAAGCTACTTATGTGAAAAATACTCTTGTAAAAGTACTGATTCAACACCTTTACTTTAATAAAAAAAAAGTACAACTTGTCATTTGTAATAAAGTTTAAAAAAAAGTATTTTAACAGTAAACTTTCAAAATTACTGTGTAGATAATGTGTTTGAGCAGGCCACAGTACTCAGTTTTGTGGGTATGGACAGGAAATTTGGGAAAAATTATTATGAGAAAAAAAAGAGAGAAAATACAAGATTAAACATGCATAATTATTAGATAAAAAGTCAAAATAATTATAATTATGACATGTAAAGTCCTAGTTTCTCACCTCTATTGATTTTTCCTCTGTCACACAGTGTATTCTGAGAATGTAAGGAGTATAAAGTACGTATATTTCTGACCAAATCCCTAAAACAATCTACTTTAGTACAGTAACAAAGTACTTATACTTAGTCACTTCCCACCTCTGAATATACAGAACGCCATTTTCATTTGCATTCAGTGAATCCAGACCAGACTTCTCTTTATTTTCCTTGTTTATATGATTGGTGGCATGATGGTGCATTAGAATGTCCTTAATCTAACATGTCATAACAGACAAACTGAACAGTGGGTCATGTTTTTGTAGCGTAATATTCACAATGACGCATCATATTTTCAGTCAGCGTTCACACATTGAAGTTTCAGCATTAAAATTATGACCCAAAAGTTTGTTGTTGACTGATGTAGTATTGTCTTGTTTTCTTCTCACCTTTATAAAAGCATAGCCGGCTCCGTTGTCTGTGATGGTGAGGCCCAGGGCATCTTCAGATTTATGCACTTCCACTTCTTTCTTGATCCCTTTAATGTGGGCAAAGATAAAATCCTCCAGACCGATCTGACCTCCCAGCAGCTTTTCCATGTCAATCTTGTGGGTGTTCAGGGTGCAGAACAGGATCTGTCAGACACACACAAGGCACATGTGTACAACATATTAGAAAACATGTAGAGAGAGGATCTATTCTGAACTCATGCACTGAAAGACTAAAATAAAGATCATTAGTCACATGTCCGTTAAAAGACGCTCAACATCAAGAGAAAGTATACGTCTTCTTTACCCAGTCCATTTACTGAATCTCAATTTTTAGTCTGAAAGTTGAAGTCTGAAAAGAAAAATGCTTAATAATAAGCATTCAGAGAATGCCTAATGTCGCTCTTATTTTGTGCCAAAGTTTCTATGATAACCCGTTCTTGAATTAGAGCTGATAATGTGATTTTGACCTTTCTGCTAGTTGTGACCTTGACCTTTGAACTTTTGTAATATTGATAATTTCATTATATGTATATATGCGTCAGTGTGTGTATTATGATAATATATTCAGTATTGATTTAAGTTACAGCATGATATGTCTATGCTTGACACACATAAACAGTGTTACAGAAGTTAATTTTGCGGCATGTCACCTTTGACCTCCAGAGATTTCGAAAACTATTGGTCGTAGGTGACAGCGCCAATCATGAGAATTGTACAAATCTTCATTCTGCATTGTTTAGTACCAATCTGAAGGTTTTGTGACCCTCCATTCTTGAGTTAAAACCAATAATGTGATTTTGACCTTTTAATTAATTGTGGCCTTGACCTTTGACCTTTACTCAAATGGATCATTGCATCTGATGCGCATTAGCTACATGTATATGCCCATGTGATTTCATGGTGATATCAAGTATATGCATATGTCTCTGCGGAGACACACACACCGATTACAATAATCGCTCTCAACCAATGTGGGGCGAGATTAAATACAAAAAATTAATTGTTAACTTCTATGTAACTTGGCGTAACAAGACATGACATCAAAAGACTGTGATGCTCCTATAGCTTTCGGCTTCTGTTCTGCTATGCAGGCATCCTCATGTTTTATGCATCAGTTTCTCCACCAATCAAATTGCATCACAAAATAACAACAGCACTTCTACATTACTAAATAAATTCTTAATTACTAAATATGCAATTCTATATTAAAAAATTAACTTATTCTAAATCAAATTACACGCGGGGCTGACACGTAGTGAGCGGGCGCCTGTTGTCACCCAGGTTCATCCGCAGTTGCTGGTCATTGAAAAATATTTTTAATGATATTCAGTTGCCATCGGTCGGGTCATTGGTTGTTTAAGATAAACATTAAAATAACCTGGTAAATCATTGTAATGTAAATATCAGGTTAAATTCTAACATGAATACACACTTTAATGACTGAATTTCTATGAAGGTGACGTATGTTGGAAGTATCCCACAGTATGGAGGCGGCAAGAGAGAAAATAAAGTTGGGAGAGGGGAAGCTCCGGAAACATACAAACATACAAACATACATACAAACACATTCGCTGAGATTTTTTTTAAAGATGATGAGCGGCTCACAGTGTTTTCTTTTCCGTGGAAACTAGGTTCAAATGTCTCTGGGTGTTACAGGTGGTCGACCCCTGGTTTAAATGCTGTGTGGTGATAACTTTGGAATGCTGAAGCTGGACAAAAATATTTTCTGAACATATTAACTTACAAGCAATGACCTTGAATTTTAACACAGAAATAAATGCATGTATATGAGTAAGGTCATTTGATGTTCATCAAGACCATGTACAGTGAGTGGGAGGAAGAGGAGTGAACGCCTACAGCCGGTTGCCAAGGCTACAGACTGCAGTGTGCTGCTTCTGTGAGCAGTTCTCAGCAGTGTGACAGCCACCATGTGTTCACAGATGCTGGAGAATGGAGGTGTATGGGACACAGTGAGCAGTAGCGCTCCACGATATTAGAAAAAAAACTGACATTGTGACTTTTTTTTTAACCTTGCAATATGAAAAAATACTCAGGAGTAAATAACAGCTGTGTGGTGCCAACACGAAGAGTCAAACATTAGTGGTCGACACAGAACATCCGTTTCAGTATTATCCTTCTTGTAGCTGAAATAATTAAATAAAATAGATCATTCAAAACAAATAAATTTTTTTAAAGATTGAATTTTAAAAATGTAATAAAACGTACAAATTCAAAAAATAACAAAAAAATACAAATACATGGAAAAATAAATACATAAAACATTTATATGTGTATTTAAAATTTTCAAAATTAAAAAAACAAATTTTGAATAAAGTAAAAAATACAAATAAATAAAAATCAATTAGTAATAAATATTAAAATACAAATAACTAATTTCATATAACTGATGTTACTTGTCTTTGGTTTTGGGTGATTTTCTCTTGTTGGTTTTGGGTGATTTTCTCTTGTTGGTCGCTCATTATTCAGTCTGGTTACAAGTGAAGTTTTCAAATATACTTCTTGTGGTCTGAGTTGCGGCCTGGCTAGTTAAAAAAACAGTTGGTTGCAGGTCATTTATACATCTATACATTTATACTGCTCTGTCTTCTTCAAATATATCAGATTTGTTTACTTCTATAAATGATGAGTCTCCAGTACTTCTATAGCAGCTAGCCAGTCAAGTTAACAGTTACCTTTGTAGTAGTAGTTTATAAAAGCTGTCAGAATTGTAAAGTAAAGATAGACAACATGCAGGACAGGCAGAGATTATGTATTTTGTCTCAAAGAACTTGTATCTTTCATGAAAATACAAGTTTGCTTTTGTGTTCTTGGGTGACTTCATTGTACCACAGTGCAATATCATGTTATCAGTAAGAGTACTCACATTCTGAACTTAAGTAGAAAAAAATAGTATGAAAAAATACTCTGGTAAAAGTAGAAGTACTGATTCAACTCCTTTACTGAAGTAAAAGTAAAAAAAAAAAAAAGTACAATTTCACAATTGTAATAAAGTAGAAAAGTAAAAAGTAAAACTGCATTTTTTTCCCCCCACGAACACAATACATATTTAACCAGGAAAAATCTGAAGTTTCAAATGTAAAAAAAAAAAAAGCATTTAAAAGTGAATTACTGTGAAGATAATGTGTTTGTTAAGGTCACTGTACTTAGTTTTATGGGTATGAGCAGGAAATTTAGGAAAAACGGGGGAAAAAGTCACAATTGAGATAAAAAGTCAACATGAGATTAAAAAAAAACCTTACAAATATGAAATTAAAAGATGCATAATTTTAAGAGAAAAGGTCAAAATTGTGAGATAACATGTTAAAATTGTGAAATAAAAAGTCAAAATTGTCAGATAATAGTCATGTAACTAATATATAAAGTCAGAATTTCTCTAATCCACTGATTTTTCCTCTTGTGACTTATTTTTTGTACTGTCACATCTGTTTAACAAGTCTAACAAGTCTATTCTGAGAATCTAATGAGTATAAAGTACAGATATTTATGCAAAAATGTAGTGAGTAAAAGTAAAAAGTTGCCAGAAAAATTAATACTCAAGTAAAGTACAGATACCTAAAAAAAATCTACTTAAGTACAGTAACAAAGTACTTTTACTTAGTTACTTTCCACCTCTGGTTATCAGATAGATATTGAATTCCCCAGGATAGGTTAGGAATAATAGTGTAAAAATAGTATAGGTAACCGCTCTGAGTCAGTGTGCTAAATACAGGCATCCTCAAGGACTTTACTTCTGCAGCTATGCTATCTTCTGCCCCATGGTGTCAGTGTGTATGTATCTGCAGCCACGTTTTAGATCTGACCTGGACTAAATAAGGCAGAGGGGCCACATGCGGCCTGAGAGTGGACCCTGAACGGCTTTGCATGAGGTCATTAGCAACTTAAAAGTTCATGCAAACAAAAAAAGAAAGATTAAGAATGCACAGATTTCAAGAAGACATGGATTTCTAAAGTATTTTTCCACTGAAGGCAGAAAAGGAACTGAAATATGCAAACAAATAAAGCCATAGTTATGGTTGTTTGAGTAAAATTAACATAGAGGGAAAGTTAAAAGGTAACATGGAGCTGGTTTTGGAAATTTTTGAAAATATTTATATGAATATTCATGAAATAATTGTGTTCTGTGCTCCACATTTTTTATTGTATCATTGCATTATTTCATCTACTGTTTTTATACAGATACACATTGAGCAGAGCTGCAGGTGGATGGTCCGGCCTTTGATAACTGTCAAAGTTTCTCATGTGGCTCCATAGGATACTTAATTATCCACCCTTGTTTTCAGGGGTGCTGAAGCAAACAGGGAAATGACCTTTACTCCTGTGGCATACGCTGAAATACACCGTGGCTGCAGCTTCTTGGTAAGGCAGGGTGAGAAAGAGGTATGTGATGACCAGATACACAAGACTCCTAATGCAACAGTGCTTTAAAGAGACAGGACGGTGAATGTGAAGAGGAGGAGCAGCCTACGGACTGTGAATCATTTATTCAGCTGACCTTCACCTGGACTCACTGCACTTATAGTTTTAATAATAAGTTCTGTTGTTGCTGCTTTTTTTAATTTATGGAACTTTGATGACGGCTCAAAGAAATGCCATGTTTGCAAATTCTGCATCCTGCTTCTAATATGGGATCAGCTTCCTAGTAGGGCTTTAACAAATACCAAGCCAGGATTTAGTGGCTGACGTCTGGGTAGTGCACTAGAAATGGACCGATTTGTACTGGTTCATCAGGAGGACGACCTTTGTGCACCAATGAGGCTCCTGCAGCAGAGCCTGCTTTGTTTAGAACGCGTTCTTACAGGAACCAACGGGCTCCATTCACACATGCACATTAGCAGACACGGCCTCATGCGTTGCCTTGGGAAACGAGATGATAAAGGATTGGGATTATAATGGAGAGGAGGCCACTGGAAGGTAAACAGAGAAAGTAAAAGGGATTATGCAGGGAGGAAGAGGAGGTGATGATGTGTTTTGTAGGACCAGGCAGGGTGGGGTGCAGTGTCGATGAACAGACCTTCATCGAGCCAACCACACACACACACACACACACACACACCCGACCGGGACATTATCCAAGAGTGAGTGGGAGGAAGAGGAGTGAACGCCTACACCCGGTTGCCAAGGCTGCCGACTGCAGTGTGCTGTTTCTGTGAGCAGTTCTCAGCAGCACTCCTGTGTTCCTGCTGTATGACAGCCACCACATGTTCAGAGATGCTGGAGAGTAGAGGTGTATGGGACACAGCGAGCAGTAGTGCGCCATGATATTAGGAAAAAAAAAAAAAAAAGGACATTGTGACTTTTTTTTAACCCTGCGTTATATATTGCGATATGAAAAAAAAAAAAAAAAAGGAGTAAATAACAGTTGTGTGGCGCCGACACAAATGGTCAAACATTAGTGGTCGACACAGAACATGTGTTTTAGTATTATCCTTGTAGCTGAAATAAGGAAATTAATTCAAATGAAATACATTAAAAAAAATTATTTTAAAAATGTACTAAAATTTACAAATTCAAAAAATAAATAAAAAATACAAATAAATTGAAAAAGAATTAAAAATAAATACATAAAACATTTAAATGTTTTTTATTAAAAAATTTTAAAATGATAACATTTAAAAATTTTTAAATAAATTAAAAAATACAAATAAAAAAAAAAAATATTAAAATACAAATAAGTAATTGCATATAACTGATGTTGCTTTTCTTTGGTTTAGGGAAATTTTCTCTTGTTGGTTTTGGGTGGTTTTCTCTTGTTGGTCGCTCATATTTCAGTCCTGTTACCAGTGACTCAGTCCAGACTGGTTCAGAATAATTGTGATGTGCTCAGTTTCAATTGAAATTAGATGAGAAAATGTTGAGCTCGTTTGTCTCCTACATTAACAGGACCTGTCATAGGACTATTGCAAACACATACGATGCTCGAACATTATATTGTGCAGCTCCAGTGAAGAGTATCACCCTCAAAATGCACATCACTCCTCTGACAGTGTGACTCACAAGAACAGATACTACACTTCCTGCTGTTAGAGGCACTCGGCCCAAGACCTTGATAATCACATGGACACAGACGACCATCTGTTCAGCACCCCTAGGACTGGATCTATGGTAAAAAGTAATCGAGTACCTGTATTGAAGTAGTTACACTCTGCCAGAGTCATTTCTACAGGTTGTTACTTGATGCTTCCCACTCCACAACATTTCAAAAACAAATATATATTTATGTTTTTTTAATCCGCAACACTTATTTGACAGCTTTAATAATTTTATAACAAGCTTTTAAAATACACCACACTGTTAACTTAGTAGCTGGCAGCATTTATGTCATCTGAAATCTTACATAATGCAGTGTCTAGACAGGTTAGGTGCCAACAACTCCACTAAATGTGGAGATTTCTAAGTCAACAACTCACTTGGTTTCATTTCAATACATTTTCAAATCAAACAAAACACATTATGCTTTTCTCTTTTTCTTTCCTGTCAATTATCACACAGTGTGCCCTTAGGTTTATCTGATGTCCCCATTTAAAAAACTAATTATAAAACATCCTAATGACTTGCATCTATTTCATAATTGATATCATTTTATAAATATTAGAAATCTGAAGAATTTGGATTTCACAGTGGCTAATTTTAGACCTCTGAAATGTAACTGCTGAAAATAAGGCAAAACACCAGCTAGAAAAATGTAAGGGTAGTCACTGGTTTATTACACTGATAGTAAGTTGTATATTTATTGAATAATTACTGTTTAATGGTCAGTGATCCACATTCATCATGATATCAACTTTTATAACTATCAAACAGAGCTCAACCTCTAACAAAGTAGGTCTATGTTAATGCACCATCAGCAGATGGAGCAGATATATTCTATAAGGCTGATGCTTCCCTAGAAATGATCTAATGGTGTCAGATAAATTCCTATATCATGGATCAAATCTGTCATTTTAATACTATAACCACATTTTACTGCACGGACATGAATGCTATCACTTAAGTGTTTGTTTTATGTAGTTTAATGATGAAAATATCATTATCATCATCATTAAGAATAAAGCTGTATGGGTACTTAAAGACCTGAATGCTTCCTCCAACAGTTTTTTTTCGCAAATAAATCAGATTATTAAACTTAAAAAGAACTGTATGTAAGAATTATGTTCCAGGTAATCATAAAATGGCCCTGAATGTTACCAGATATTAAGGACTCATGGTCATTTCAAATACTGATATCACTGTCAATAGTAGTTCAACCAGAAAATTCACATTTGAAAAGCTACGCGGTAGCAAACAAGTAATGTTTATGTTGTCAGTCTGTGTTTTGGTCTAATTCTCCACCCATCCCTTATCTCCTAACAAGTATTCAGAGAATGCCTAATCTCACCCCTTGCTTAAAACTGTTTATGAAAAATTGGCTTGCTGGAATCTTCATAAATATAATTTTGTGGCTTCAGTTGTAAAATAAGACAATCCAAGAAATTATTGGCTTCTCTGACTATATTTGACATGAATCATAATTATTTTTCTGTACTTCTACTCACTGTTCCTTTTGATATCAAGTTTCTATCATTATTCCACACACAGAAATTATACGACACTTCATTCTTTTTATTTTGTGCCAATCTCAACTTTCTAGGACAACCCATTCTTGAATTACAGACAATAATGTGATTTTGACCTTTCTGATTAATGCTACCTTGACTTTTGACCTTTTGCAATATTGATAATTTCATTATATGTATATATACATCAGGGTGTGTTATATTATGATAATATATCCAGAATTTATTAAGTTATAGCGTGATATGTCTATGCTTGACACAATCAAACAGTGTTACAGAAGTTAATTTTGTGACTATTGGTCGTAGGTGATAACACCAACTAAGAGAATTATAAAAATCTTCATTACGCATTGTTTGTGCCACTCTGAAAGTTCTGCGACCCTCCGCTCTTGAGTTAAAACCAATAATGTGATTGTTAATTGTGCCATTGACCTTTGACCTTTACTAAAATTGATCATTGCATCTGATGCACATTAGCTATATGTATATGCCCATGTAATTTCATGGTGATATATCTAGTATTTATTGAGGTATAGCAGGATACATCTCCCCACACACACACACACACACACACGCGCGCACACACACACACACACACACACACACAAATAATCTCTTTGGGGGAGATTAATCACCAAATCAATAGTTCAGTTTGGAACATTTCTGATCACAAACGTCTGATATTACTAAACTTAAAAGGCCTCTTATTATTGTAAAATATGTAGTGACAAAGTGAAAAACAAAACAAGGAATATGGATTTGAGGAGACTACTGGACTGGAGAGGGATTAGAAAACCAACACCAACTCTCCTGTGGTCTCCCACAGCTCCACCCACAGTCTCACCATCTGCTAAAAGCTGCTGAGAGTTGGACCCGGGCCGCCGTCTGTTTTGTGAGAGAAGAGAAAGTGGCCCAGGTGAAGTTTAAAAACCAGTATAGGACTCATGACTTGCCACAGTAGCTCATGGTGGATCTGGAAACACTAGTCTAGAGCAAGGTGTAGGGGATACCACACTCTAAAGCAGAGGCGTCAAACATGCGGCCAAGGGGCCAAATTTGGCCCACCAATGGGTCCAATCTGGCCCATGAACTGAATTTGTGAAATACAAAAATGACACTGAAGACATTAATAATTCAGGAGGTTAAATTATTTGACATCAATTGAATCTAAAATGGATCAGTCCATAATCAAAATAACATAACCCCCCTCCCCAACACACACACACAAATTTCCTTCTTTGTTTTAGTGTAAAGAAAGGGAATAAATAAATTAAAAAAAGACTGTCCTGTTACAAAAAATGAGAATAACCTGAAATGTATGCAGAATTGTATTAATATTCTGAATGTTACTAAATGTTTTATTTGTAAATCCACTGTTATCTTTCGGTTCTGATGCACATGTGTACTGCTAATATTGCATTTATTTTTCTTAAGAATTTTTAGGTTGTTAATATTTGCTCATGTTATGTTTGAGAACAGTTTGTACATGTAAACATTTTTATGATGGAATTTTACTCTTTGAAGTTAACATTATTTATACATTTTTATCTTATTATTTTACCGGCGCTGCCCACTTTATACTGTATTAGGCTGAATGTGGCCCCTGAACTAAAATGAGTTTCACACTCCTGCTCTACAGTATTTTGTTTGTGATTGCAGTACCAGTCTTGGTCACAATCCTACATACAACTCCTTGAAAGTAACATACCCAGCATTCATCACCAATATGGCTAAATGAATGACTGCTGAGATTACATCTCAAAACAACTAACCCTACTTTTAATGAAATAATAGCATATAATAATGTGAAATTTATCTTAATGGGTAAGTGTGATTATCTAAATAGTGTGTTTACCTTACAAGTATCAGGGAATATGCTCATTTCTACTTTTTATGTATTTATTTCTTGGTTACCGAGGGTTTGATGTAATTACTTAATCAGCTGACTGTAAGCAAATCAATTTCAATATGTGAGAATTAGCTGCTGTTCGTTTTACATCATCACACTGAATATTTTGGGACTGCATGAAACATTATCTATAGATAATGATAGATATTTCTGTTTTTTTGTTTTTTCTAACCAACTCGGTAAAGCCATATGTGATGCAAATAAAATCGAATTGAAAAATAAATGTGGTGACATGACTCAATAGAATGTAATAAAGCAGCTCAATAGATTAATAATAATAATAATGAATTTGGATTTATATAGTGCTTTTTTGGACACTCAAACCGCTTTACATTAGTGATCCATTATTCATTCGCTCTCACATGCTCCTTCTGGTGGTGGTAAACTACATAAATAGTCATATTTGCCCTGGGGCAGACTGACAGAAGCGTGGCAGCCATTTTGCACCTACGACACCACCAAACATTCATACACCAGTGTGAGGGACATCAGAGGCGAGGAGGGTGAGGTGTCTTACCCAAGGACACAATGGACTGACTAGGACAGAGCACGATTTGAACCGACAACTCTTTGGTTACTGGACAACTGAGCCATGACCGCCCCAGATTACTTTTAAGAGACACTTTGCAACAGTAATGGTGTACGTAAAAAAAACCAAAACTACTTTGACAGTGATTCCGCATTAAAACGCTAATAACATCAAATACTACAAGTACAGGTGAAAGGCTTTTCTGTGCAAACGTCCACCTCCACCTTCTTTACAGTAACACTGTTCAAACAGAGATCAGCTTTGTCTTGGTATTTATTGAAGAAAGGTAAAGTGAGATAAACGTAGCCTTTAATTAGATCCTGCCGAAATATGGACTGTACAGAGACCGTGTTGACAAAAAGCTCGGGAAACTGGTTTCTTAGGCAACTAAACCACAGTCCACTTACAGCCTCTTCAGTCAGATTCTTAATGGCCCAGGGCTGCACATTAGACGCACAGCAGGGATTTACTCGTATAACAGCAGAATCAGGTTTCTGTTTTCCATTACCCGCCATCATCTACCGTTATGTCTGCAATAGGTGTTTCAGTCGTTTAACAGTAAATGCTGATGTTAGCGCTGTTTAATGTCCTGGGTTGTTACAATGAAATATCACACTGATCAGCGTTAAAGCCTATGTAATCATTTACTCAACAGCAGATGTGACATTCTGCAGAAGGTCTGAGTAGTTGTAGTGAAGCTATGAATCACTGAATCAGTTGAATAATTAATCTCATTTTCTTCTGCGTCAGTAGAAAAAAGGCCACGGTGAAATATTCAGACTATTAATCAATTCATTGGATATCTGATCAACACAAACACATTTGACTATGATATACAATGAATTATTGATTATTTTAACATGTGTGGGTTTTTTCTGTTTTTTCATTCCCCCCAAACAGCAAAATATTTTTGTGTTTTGGAGTAAAAATCACATTTGAAGACATAATTTTAAACTAAATATGTGAAATGCATCAAATTCATTGTTCTTCATACTTGAGTTTTATTTATTGATGGAAAAATCTGAATCAAAGTATTCTTTTATTCAACAAAAAATGCTTGTTCTCATGTGTATTGGTCCAGATACCACACACACACATTTAAAGGAGTCTAAGCTTTGGGTCTAGAGCAGTTTTTGGAAAAATAAATAAATAAATAAAAAACAATATTAGACAGATGGGTGATTATCATTAAACTTTTCTTTCACACTAGGTAATTTTGAAACATTGTTTTTATTTTACACTTTTACAATTTTCTTTGCAAATTATCATTACTGAAATGTGGTCCGACCAACATTTCTGGTCTTTGAATTATGGGAAAATGAATAGAACTATATTGTTATATGTCAAAAGTTTCATTATGTTGTTTATTTGGTTATTTTATTAATGAATATTCATAATACTTCAAGAAAAGATCATGCCCATGATTCCTTATTCTGATTACCACAATATATAGAGAACTGCATTGAAAAACTACAGGAATTTGAATATGAGCTGAAACTACCCACAATGCATCTGTATTAACAAAAGATTCATGGCTACAAGGTGAGTCAGCTTTATTTTATGTTCCTGTAAAATTTTATGATTTATCTCATAACTGCATGAACACGACAAGACTGATTGTTATTACACAACTTCATCAGCATTTCATAATAAAAAATTTATTTAATATTTGTTTGGTAATGGGGTAAGGTTTTCCAGAATGGGGTAATTATTTAGCTAGGTCATAATGGCTAATGCTACATTTAGCACTATTGTGCTGAGTCATCACATCATCGCAATGCACTTTTTCATTAGCGCAATCGTTTCATGTTTCGTAAGAATCACGCATGTGGTGATAATGCTATGCTTCCATCCTGGTTGTTTTTAGCCTACTACTATACTTTTGGTATTAAACACTTTACTTTGGGGATATCCAAAACAATCTGAAGATCCACTGACCCAGTGATTTGTCCATTACAATTTAGTCCTCGTCAAGTTTGTCTATCATTTTACTGTTCCTAACACATCAACTTCGAGAGGTATATGTTCAGTTGCTGCCTTATATACACACACGCCTGATCGAAATGTTAAACCCAGTTGAAACATTGCATGAATGTACAAATCTTAAGAAGACTCTAAGACCCCGTCTGCATGGATACGAGTTCGTTTGAAACCAACTTACTTTCTTAACGGATTGGCCTTTCGTCAAAATGGGACCGGTCTCGCGGATGCCTCAAAACAAACTCTTTGGAAAACGGGTCTCAGAGTGGGAAGATCTGGATACTTTGGCGTTTCTGTATCCATTTGGACGTGTGTTCACACCCACGTCATAACCATATGACCAGAAAAAAAAACGCAGCCTTTTGCCCGTAGCATTCATTCTCCTCACAAGATAGCAACAATAGCGAGCAACAGAGTAGCAGTGATGAATGGGTTAGGGTGCTATTTGTGTCCAGAGGGTATGTTGCGCCAGTAGAAAAAGGGATGTGGGTGCATGCGCACTACTTCTTCTGTTGTTCTCTTGTATCCGGTGGGACTGGCTTACAGTACGCATAGGGGTGTGGCATGTGAAGTGCATCATTTTCAATAAGCAATTCGCCCCCATGCTGACGCGGATTTTCACTCAAACAGTTCAATTTCTACACAATATCTTTTTGACACCGTTTCAAAACTAAACCCGTATCGAACTCGTGCGGATGTAGCCTAAGTACAGCTTCAAAATGTTAAAAGAAGAAATGGGAGTGATAGAAAAAAAAAACAGTAAGTTGGCAAATTATTGAAACTGCAATAGTTCATTGGCTGATCTGTCAGGTAATCGGTGTGATGGCAAAGACAAAAAGTATTTTTCTCTTTGAACATAGATGGTTCAAATGCATAAGCAAAGCCGCTCACAACACACCATCACTGAGTTTCGATGCAGTAAGACAGTCACTTTGAATTTCTTAAAAGATCTGGAGGGTTATCAAACAAAAAAAGTTAGGACAAATTGTTTTGGATACAGTCAAGCTCTGGAGGCAAGAAGGGTGAGATGTCTCGTCCAGGGACACATATATTGTTTGAACATTGACATTGCAATGTATGTGTGCGCAATATTCGCGTCGCAGGTCCTGCAATTATTTTTTTTAGTTTTTTAAATATTTTTACATTTATTTAATATATTATATTACATATATTTCTATTTATTGTATTTATTAGTTTTCATTTATTTTATTTTTATTTGTCTAATTTATTGCAAATCATTAATTTAATTATTTCAGCTACAGGAAGGATGACACTGAAAATTATGTTCTGTCAACCACTAATCTGTTTGACCATTTGTGTCGGGACCAGACACAGCTGTTCTACACTCCTGAAGTAGTTTTTCATATCGCAATATATATATATAACTAGCTTGGTTTTCACCAACCCTCATTTGTTTCCACTCAGCTTCGTGAGCTCACACAAGGGTCTGGTAAAGCACCGTAGACATTCTGTCGTTCAAGCAAAATCATGGACGGACCCATCACTGGGCGTGATTTTAACACTTATGACATAATCATAGCACAGCCAGAGAGAATACAGGAAGACTCGCCACACAGTAGCTTTGAAAAACATGGCGGCTAGCATGGAGGAGACTGAACTCTGCTTCAATTCTGCAATTTCAACTGTGTTGTCGAAACTACCGCATATTGATTCTTCAAAACATGAACAGAGAACAGTTTTGAAAGAATTTATTTGGTGACAAGGATGTTATGGCTTTTCTTCCAACCAGGTATAGTAAGAGTTACATGCTGCTTTCGATGTGACTCGTTGAAATAGTACTTCATTCAAAATGACAAGCACCTGGTTTCTCCAATCAGGGTGAATGATTTTGATTGACAACCCCACCTTAACAAAGAGAAGCTAATGGTGCTTTTCCAGATGTAAGCAGCCATGCGAAACATCCGTACATCTGGCTTGAGTCAGGTTAATATATCACAGGGTTAAAAACATAAAATAAAATTGCATTGTCAGTTTTTTTCTAATATCCTGCAGCCCTAGACAAGACGGGATTTGAGCTGCCAACCCTTCAGTTATTGGACGACCCACTCTACTGAGTCAGGGCTGCCCCAGTGGCATTGAATGGTTTTTAGTTTGTTTAACCACTCTTCTGACATACACCCATACATGAGATGGTGACAAACATCGGTTTTCCCTTTTTATCTTTGGTTGTTTTGTCTCAGTCCTCAGAGAGATCAATGGAAACCTAAATCACACTTAGAAACTCGCTGTGTATTTCAGTGTTCTCTCTATACTCTCCTCTGTGCCACCACAGGTAAACAACCACTTAAATGACTTTACAACAGATCTACTCCCACACACCTGAGGTCTGTTGTTGCTTCATACACTCATTAGTGTTGCATTTGTGTGTGGTGAGCACACATATGTACAGAGGACACTTCAAGCTCATTTGCTTGTTGCAGGTGTAATGAAGCACACACTAACTGGTAACCATAGGTTCAACTGCATCATGATGCAAGGACAGTTCAGGATCTGTTATTATACATCAAACACATAAGACAACTGCTCCTCCTCAAATGGTTGAATCAAAACCAAGTGGACTTCAATCTTATATTTCACCTCTTATCCAGTTCTAAAGACTGTCATTTCCAGAGCTGAGTATTTATCCATTCCCTATATAAATACCTTGAGAAGTCACAAGTCATGTTGTGTGCCTTGAGGGTCAACGACATCTTTGGGGGTTTGTATGGTTATCGAGTCATTATATGGGTTGTAATTACTATGGCGAAAGGATAGGATCGTATGTGGGAAACAGGTGGTGGCATAAACCCCAGCCCCGTGTAGAGTTGGGTACTGAAAGTCGGTATAGGTATGGAACCAGTGCAAATATTAACAGTTGTAACCAGATTGAAATCTAACATGAATTTTGGTACCACACATATATGGCAGCTGTTATTTTATTATGCCCTCTGCCCAGTGTTAACACAAGCACAGGCATGCAGCAGTGCAGATGATATCGACATGTCAAAGAAGAAAAGGTGGAATGTGCGGTTCCAGTTCACAAGATCCAGATTTTTTTCATAAGCAACAGATATAAAGACATTGTCATGCAAAGGCAAAAATACGTCCAATTTAATGGACTGCATTTATATAGCGCTTTTCCACCTTCATGGTGCTCAAAGCGCTTTACATTAACCTCTCATTCACCCATTCACACACACTCATACACCAGTAGGTTTCTAAGGTCTAAGGTCAGTCCTACTGGGGGCCTAAGCCAGGGTTCAGTGTCTTACCCAAGGACACTTCGACATGAGCCGGGACGCAAACCGCCAACCTCTCGGTCATTGGGCGACCCACAGCCGCCCATAATGAAGCATTTGGTGTCACACAGCGCTGACATTCACTCACAGGTGTACAGTCGTTCCACAGAGAAGCATGAGCAGAACTTTTCCAGCTGCCTTAAACTCACTGCAACAATGACTTCATTGAATTATTTTAACATTTGGAATGTTTTGTCGTGTGATCCAGGGCTGTGGGTGGATACAGATTAGCTGTGGGACATAGTGACTTTGGTTTTGCATGTTCGCTCTGCTCTGCTGAAGGACACGGAGTTACTGACTATACCTGCACAGTGTGGATGTGGCTATAACCTGCTCCACACAAGAGATAGTCCTGTTCATTGGAATATTTGTACTGATGCATCTCCGTTTTCATTTAGGACACATGTCAAATGTTCATCTTTTTCTATATGTCAAAGGCTTTCATTAAAAAAAAAAAGAGAGAGAGAAAGCGTGTTCACAGGCAGATGTGAACATTTGTTTACATCAAACCATAAATCCCAGTAATTTATGCAATTACATAATTACACAACATGACATCATGATGGTGATTTGATAAAATATGCAGAGCTAATTCTTGGGCTTGAAATGCATGAAGACATTGTGTTTAGAGACAATCTTTTGGAAAGTCTCCGTATCATCTACAGGCAACATTTATATGTCAAAGCCAGTAGCTTGGTGTAGTTCCCTTGAAACTTTTCAAAGCTCTGGTTTCTACTTCTTCCATGTACAGGTTGGCTACAAGAGGAGACCACAGTAAATTACACCAACGTTTTGTTCAGCTAAAGACCCATTTGTTTAGACTTGCCGTTATTTGAGTTAAGGATGGCAAAAATTTCCAAACGATTTTTGACAATCACCGAGCCTCATTAACCAGTTGAAGTTGGTCACAGAGAAGAGAAAACACTTGCTTTGTCGGCTCACACACTCACAGCCATTTACTCACCATGGCACGCTTCAGTCACGAGTTTACACTCACAGGTCGAGCGATGTTATGTTAAAGGCTCATTTTAAACCATAACACAGAGAAAACATTAGATGTTACAGGGAATTATGTTGCCAAACCTGATGAAAAAAACAAAACTTTACCAATGCAACCAGCCTGCGTCTGTGCTGCACAAACTCCTTTTGCCGTAGCCCACCGGTTATGTCATTTTAAGTAGGTCTGTTGGATGGATAACACCACTCATCCACCGTACTTTTGGGTTTCATGGTGATGACTTATTGTCCGAGTCTCTAGCTGCTAGCTCTAGAGGTTATATTACCTCACATCAGCTTAGCATTTTCTTCATGTTTTGAGAAAACTTTCTAAACTGGCGCGAAAAAGGTCGTACCACATAGATTAATTTAACTCTGCGCGAGCTTTGCATTTGCTATTAATAAATTCCGTCTCATTGCCTATTACTAATGTTCAAATTCATCAATTTTAAAGCTATGGTATGGGGAGATCAGAGTGTCCTCTTCATAACCTACTCTACAATGCAAAAGAGATTGTGCAGTGGAATGACAGATGCAGGCTGAGTTTTTTAACCAATGACAGAGAATTATGACTGGACAACGTTGATGCGGTCAACCATCTGCGAAACAGTCGTGGGTTAACATCCCTAGTTTGAGTTGTTGTTTTTACTGTTGTATGTCTATTTGTTTTTATGTTGATTCCTGCTTTTGCTGTATGTTTTATGCCTTTTATGGTTTTCTAAAGCACCTTGTGACTTGTATGCTCTTGAAAGGTACTATATAAATAAAGTTTGTTATTAGTTGTTTTTAAAATGACAAAAAGCTTACGGGAACCCTGCATAAGATGCCATTCCCAGCCACAAATTGGGGGGGGGGGGTCCAGATCAATGGAACCCCCAGAAGATGGGAGAACCAGGAGGGGTGATGACACACAGGACATGTTCAGCCCTGTGTAAGTGTGATGCTGCCTTCAAGTGCAATCCAATAAATGTTCAGTCCATGTAAAAGTCTATTGTCAATGCCAATACAAAACAAACTAGAGAAGTATTTGGAGAGTACACTCTGCCAAAGCAAGTCAGCCCCCATCCTTTCTAAATGACCACAATGAGTACGAGGTTCCACTTTCATAAGTGAAAGTTTGGTGATCACCACCAAACTTTTACCACTTGTTCCTTGTGCCAGTATCAACATTTCCTGAACATTTCCGCCAAATCCGTCCATAAAGACAATCATCAGAACAAACATAACTCCACCATTCCTTGGCAGAGCATTGAGGGCCATTATATTTGTTCCTCATCTGTATATTACACTAGTAAACTTAGTCAAGTAATCATCAAGTAATGTGAATGTGATAAAGTCGTAGAGTAATGATGTAAAGCAATTTCAAAGAAATATACCAGATAACTATGAATGTATTATTTTCCGTTACTTTGGATTTCAAAACAAAACGAGGGGCATTATACATTTTCCTAATCTATGTTACACCACTGCGTTTAGCTCAGCTCACCATTTAATCAACTTTACTGTTTCTAGAATCTGTGGATTCCCATAAGTCAATGCGCCATCTTAAACATAATCCAACAATGATAGTAGAGAACTTAGGTTTAATTAGCAGGAGAAAATGTTATCATTTGCAATATACACTTTTTCAGGCACCTAATCATTAATAATAGTCAACACAGGTCTAAAATTCAAGAAAAATGAAGTTATCAGTTGCAAGAAAAATGAAGTTATCAGTTGCAATGTTGTCATATGATTGTAGCTCCATGTCAGTGACAAACTGCTGGTTACTTCATGCTTTGAAGTATTATTAGTTTCATTTTTGTAAAGTTATACTAAATATGGATTTTGAACATAAAACATGATTGTACACCAGGTATGTCCAAAATATTCCACAAAGGGCGGTGTGGCTGCAGGCTTTTCTTCTAACCAAGCAGCAGCACACCGGACTGGCCTCAATTAATCAACTGATCTCAGTCTTCAGAGAATCGATTGGTTAAACTGTGTACTCTTGTTTGGTTGGAACAAAAACCTGCTGCCCCACTGGCCCTGTGTGGAATAACTTGGACATGCCTGTTTTAGACTTAACAACAGATTAGTTGGGAAAGTAATCATAACTTTACAAGACAATTGTGATGTTCAACAGATCAGGTAGAATGTAACAAAATAGTGTGCTTCAGAAAAAAGTATGAATGTCATCGAAAGTGTACACAACTGGTAATTCATAAGGTATATCCAGTGTGTGATTTATCAAAAAACCAGAGGGTGGGGGTGTTTTGGTTATTTATTCACAGAAAAAAGCTTGTGCTGGATGTTATGACCCTCACAAACAGGTGCGGCTTGTGGACCCACCAGGCGCATTTCCTCCGCTGCGTGTGCCGTGACCAGCTCTGGGTCAGCCAGGAAGGGTCTCGCGGCTCCGGCAGCGAGCTTTACGGTGCCCTCTGCCACTTTCCGAGGTCTTAGACTCGCTGCACCTTCTCTCCCCTGGAGGCGAAGGGAAGGACGGGACTCCTTCTAGTCCTTTTAAGCAGCGTCAACTGCATCGCGCCACCAGGGCAGGGACTGGTCCCAGTACAAGAGGCACCTGGTGTTCAAAGTGCTTTACATTAGCCTCACATTCAACCAGTCACACACACTCATACACCAGTAAGTTTCTAAGGTTCTGTCAGTCCTACTGAGAGCCTCAGTCTTGTCTTCACTGTCTCAGTCTTCACTGTCTTGCCCAAGGAGCCGGGACATGTACTGCCATGGGACGACCCGCTCTACCGACTGAGCCACAGCCGCCCAGGGGTCAGCTGCGATGTCGGCAACCCACTCGACCCATCTTGAAACAGGAGTCTAATGCACACATGAGTCAGCGGGTCTCCCAGAAACCCCACGGTGCAATTAAAGTGATAAGGTGGGATTCCAGCCCCGCAGGAGCCCAGGCACACATGGACAGCAAAATCAGTGGACTCCAACAAACACTAATAGTGATGTCCAAACCGGAAGGGGAGGGGGTGAACCCCCACATCCCCCCAGCAAATCTATCTTGAGGTGAAATTGTCCCAGCTAATCTTCTGATTAAGAAATGTCTGGCTGCAAACATGGGAAGTCTAACCTGTAAAACAAAAAGAACATGGACCACAGAATGGGTATTCAAAGCATAGGCAAATGGCTGTATGCTTTCTGGTGATCAGGGAGCATGCTCCCTGAAACAGGTGGATGAAAGGCAAAGTCGCAGAGCCACACCTTAAACTCCACAGCACTAAGCCAATAACCAGACTTTGACCTGAGCTGACTGAGCACGCAAAAGCCCTGATGCTTTAACAATACAACTTCACATTTCTGCTTTGCAGACACTTTACATAATGCAAGTAACTCTCCTGCAATATATGAACTATAACCATTTGAACGTTTATTTTTGTACACATTTTAATTATCTCTCACGGTCTGCATTCTCCTTAGAAAAGAGCCTAAATAGAGTGAAGCCACTGAGCTTTAGAGTAACATAAGAATGTTCTAATTAAAACTGCAACAATAGATGCTACAGTGAATCCAGACGTGTTTTCATTCAGTGTGATGCCAGCTTGGAAAGAAATGTCACCTATTAGAGGCAATGAGCACAAGGAAGACAGACAACACCATAATCCATTACATAATTCATATCAGGCTGAACCATGCACTTAGGTAACCTCAGCCTCAGAGACACAGGGTTACAAACAACCTCATATGGTTTCTGCATGACTCCCTCCCTGTGCATCCACTTAGTCCTCCAAGTGTTTCAGATTAAACATGCAACATGAAAAGAGTCATACCTCAGTGTTAAAATTAGTTTTTTATACCAGAGGCATACAAAGAATGGAAGCTTGAAACACTTCTGACCTAGATCCCAATGCAATAACAATTTTGAGCAGAGAAATGCAAATTGCAGATAAACAGTCCAATAGACAAGTTTCACGCAACAAACCCTGGGTGACGCCATTACCGTCCAGATATGCATTTAATTTCAGCTGGAAGTAAGTCGCACAGTGTTTGCTAATGTAAACAGACTTCAATTGCTAGCTTTTTCGTGCGCTATAATGTCCTAGGAACATTGTTTAAGTACTTTGTCTGGAGATGGAGTCATTACCCCCCACCCAAATTTAGTGCAGCCCTGGAAGGATAGGACAATGTGGCCCGATGTAAAGTACAGAAAGATTTGTGTGCCTTTCGTGGACTCCATCGCAATAGACGGGAAAGCTGTGGACAATCTGAAAGCTAAATTTAACCAAGTAAATATTTTTAAAGAAGGCATAAATCAGTGATTGACTTTATTTCTTTACGGGGTTTGGGTTATGTAGGTTCATCAACAGCAATTTTGCAAATACAATGTCGTATCTGATATGAAGAAAACATTGAAGTACAGGAAATAAAAACCAAAAACACTTCTTTTCTCCCTCCAATTAACTATTTTTAGGAATTATTTAGCCACTACTTGTGAGAAGAAATACAAGGGCAGGGTACGATGAAGACATATTTAGGTTTATGTTTTATTTCCCCCCATTTAATGATCAAGTATACGCTCAATTCCTGGACTAGAAAAAAGAAATCTATCCAATCATATGCTCTTCAGGTTTTACCAGAAATACAAGTATCATCTTGGCATCTGCTTCTATGATGTAAAAAAACAGATACAATATAATATTTTGGCACAAAATAAAGCTTCACTTTGTACTAACAGGATATGATGGCTAAAGCAGATGTCACATTTGGTTGTTGAGAATGTCCTGTTTTCAGAATATTTCTAGTAGAGTCTGGAGATGACAGTTTAATAATGAGTGTAACCTGTGGTGCTGGATCTTTAGATTGATGAATAAGCACTCATGTGGAGCTTAAGTCATTCTAAGACACATCTAGCATTGCTTTATTAAAACATTACCGTCTGTGCTGAAATAATTTCTCTATCTGTCCTCTCAGTCTGTCCCACAGGCATCCAAAATAAATTATACAACAACTCAAATAACTGCAATTAGATGGAATATAACTAGACCTTTATTAGAGGGCACTGACATTCTGGCTTTTGTGGAATAGTTATACGACTGCTCACTGAGGTTTGGTGATGTTAATGGGGGGAGGAGACCTTGATCAGAGTCCTTGGGGACGCCTGTAGCTGTGGCTGGGACAAGTTATCTGGTTAGATTAGAGGCTGTGCCCACTGAGCCGGACATAAGGGACTTCCTCTGACACAAAGTTTGGAGTCCAAAAATCACATCACTCTCATCCTGTCTGCATTAAATCTCTGTGTAAATATGTGCCACATTTCTTAGTAGGTCACTATCCTCAGTCTGTTTACGTGCATTTAGAAATTAAAATTATTGCCTTACTCTGATTAGGGACTTAACTGGAGTTTAACCAGAACTCTCTGCTTATATGCCAGCAAGAGAAATTCGAATTACTGTTCCACTCCCAGACACTAGGTGGTGTTACACATTCTTTTACATTAGCATACTTCCAGTTGGCGCTTTAGAAAAAGAACAATAATTAAACAAATGTGGCAGACTTGAAGCAGATGTAGTAGTAGGACAACAAGATAGAGGCAAGGTATGGCCGACGATGCAGCAGTTCAGTATATTTCGTACGTACCGTTAAACTTATTACATGTAACGTATCAGGAATCAGAATTCTTTAATTGTCACGTGTGAATGAGCATCCACAGTTAAATGGAAGAGACACTCTCTTAAGACTGTGCAAAGATGCAAACTATACAAATATAACAATATACAAAAATATACAAGATAAGAAAAACTAGAATAAGAATAAGTAAAATATAAAGTAAGTCAGCAATATATAAATAAGAATATAGAAAAAAAAATTATACAAATATAGCCTTGAGGCAATATAAATATGTACATGGATATACATATTACTATATACTGTGTGGTGATGGTTGGGGTAGATGAGTGGGGGGCTTACGTACATGTCATTTTGACTTCCTGAAGGGGGCGTGTCCAGACCAGTCTTTGTAGATCATTGGGTGGTGTTTGCATGCACAAAGAACTTCAATTACAATCACATTATCTGACTTGGTTAGTGTGACTTCTCAAACTCCAGTTCAATTCAATTCCACTCCAATTAATGTGTTTACATGTCTTTTAAAACTCCAACTTTAATCGGAGTAAGGTAATAATATGAATTTCTTTAAGTGCATGTAAACGTACCTAGTGCTGCACACACTTTTTGCAGTTGTGCCAAAAGACGGTATGTTTACAAGCACTTAGATAAATTAGAATTATTGCCTTACTTGGACTAAAATCTAAAAATTTTAAAAGCCATGTATTTACACCTTAGTTGAACTATGATCAAATCGAACTGGAGTTTTAGATGTCAGACTAACCCAGTCAGACAATGTGATTCTAATCAAATTTTATCCATGCATGTAAACGCTGCCAAACTTAGTTCAACTAGGTGCCAGTTGAAGACCCAAACCTAGTGTCTGGGAATAAGACAAATAAGTCCTTAGCTCAATTACTGCCAAAATCTGACGTGCATGTTAACGTACTGACTGACATGACAGACAAACCTATCACAACATAGTTTGATATGTTGACATTTGGTTTCTTAATTTCCCTGCTCCTACCTGCCTTTAACGTCTAGAGGCATTGCGTCACAAGCAAATGATTTTCTGTGTGAAAACTTTGGCAGCAGTGGAACAGTGTAAGCATTTCCTGTTTTTCTTTTTATACATTTGTGCACTGCAGACATAATGGACAACAGCAGATTTTCTACTGAAGCAAAGATTGACCAAGTAGACACGTGTTAAAGTGTCTTCTTACATTTTCTATGCCATCATCATTGAGTTATTGTATTTGAACAGATTAGACTTTTTTTTTCCTAAATTACTTGATTGCACATGTTCATTGTCCATTGAAAAACACGTGCAGAAGTAGATAATCATGAGTACATCACATTTTTCTTCATAGGCAGGCAATATTTTAAGAACAGCTGCAGAGAAATACTTGAGGTGCTGACAGTTTGGTCCTCCAGTGAAAAATCACCCAAACTCCCAAATTCCTAAAAAACTCCTTTAACTCCTCTGTTGTACAGAGTTCCTATTGAAACCAAGAAAGACACCTTGAGGCAAATTCTGTATTTAAACAAGTTCAGACATACAAACATAAACGAGTTGTAATGAGTGTGACTGAGACACGGCGAAAAGAAAACCTGTAGAAAAATAGCCCTGCTGCTCAGTTTCAGTTTCATTAACATTAAGTTTCACCACATCTTCTGACCACTGAGCTACTCAGGCCTTTGCTAATTTCTAAGAGCTAGATACTTCTCACGTCCAAATATATAAAAGTATATGAGAAGTGCTACATTGTGTTTTACTGTACACTACTGACACTCAGATAAATTATTTTCCGCCTACTGGACTTGTTGAGTGAAGCGACTCTATCCCCGAGGTTCAAAAAGGCAAGTTCACTTAACTATGGCTCCAACTGTGAGCCAAACAGATAACAAGCTGTTCAGCCGGCCGATCTAGTCATATTCAGGCTGACAAAAGCCGAACATGCCACTCACACTATCCTTTGAAAAGAGGAGCTTATGCGGTAAAGCCTTAGAGGAAAGCATAGAAGCAGTTTTTTCCACACAGACATGCATCTTATACTGATGCTTGCTACTGAAATACGATACCAGAGGAAGACTAAACATAAAGTCAACATTAATTCATTAGAAGATAGCATATGACATTGAGAAAGGTCCGTAGCCTAATTGTATAAACTGAATGTGCGCAGGCTGGCCGAGAGCAGAGCAGGGTGTGCCTTTGTAAACACTCACTCACTTTGACATGAGACAATCAAAGTTGACTTTTAATGGCTTCCACTGGGCTAATCTCTTAGGAAAGCCACTTACAAAACTGTTAACCCAACCCTTTCTTACACCAGTATAACACATATTCAGATCCTTTAGTAAAAGCAGCACACACTAGAAAAACATTACTAGTAAAACACTGCAGTTAGGTTACAGATGAGGTCTGAAGAGTTAAGACATCTCCAACATCTTTACCAGTTCCTTGACTATTCCCAGGATGCTTCTGAAACCACCTGTCAAAATGCATTCATCTCTGGGAGTCAGTACACATCTCCATCCTGAATGACTTTAGTAACTGTGTGGTCTTGTAGTATTAATAGTTATGTATTACAGGTGAACACAGTACTTTCAAAGGGTTGGATATATGTATCATTTGCCTATGATGACACGGAAAAGGACACCAAATGTGAAAGGAGGCTGAAATGTACAAACACAGGTAATCCGAGCAGTGACAAGGAGTCAATCTGAAGTTTCTAGAAGCATCCAGGCTCAGTGAGCCAAGAAGGTGAAAAAAGTAATGAATATGTGAAAATTAAATTCCTATCTACTATCCTCACATCATTAAAATAAATCAGTTGGGCAAACAGATTTAATATATATCGAGATAAAATATTAACATTGAGAAAAATTGAGTTTGAACATATTTAAGGGAGATCCACATAAATGTCCAACCTATTTCAGTATTAGCATCAATATGCATGATAAGTACCACTAATAGTACATTTTAGTGTATATACAAATAGACATAGCAGCTTAAACTAACTTTAAGGAGCAGCTTTTCTTTTTGGCACTAACTTTACATTTAATAGACATTCTGTCACTTTAACGCCTGTACTTTTTAATTATATTTTCAACAGAAAAGTGACATGATAATAAATAATTAAGGCTGCCTGTCTAGTTTAACAAATTTCTTGCGGATGGAGTTTAATCAGTTATCAATCAAATGGATAATTAGGAGAAAACAAGTTTTTTTTCTAAGGAGATGGTATGATTCAGAGAACCCTAAAATAAAAACAGGAATAGATTCACCTCTTTACTTTAAAAATGTATTCACCAACTAAAACAGTAGACTGCTCAGTTGTTTTCTACCATTCGTTTGCCAGAGGCAGCAAAGAAATTACTGGAAATAATAAGGTGACTGTTTTTAATGAGTCATGCTTCATTTTCTTCCCCAAGAAGCCTGAAAGTAGAAGGTTGTGGTTTACAGTAGGTCGTGACTTTCCTCATTTTTTATTTTCTAACTTCGCTTATTGCGTCCTGTGTGAGGAAAAAAAGTCCAAACTATGATATTTTTTGGGGGACATTTCAGTGTTTCTCCTCCACGTGCACTTTTTCATACTTGACTGTTTTAGCTGCAGTGCTTTTATAGGATTGTTCTTACCTCAGGCGGGCTTATATTGAAAGCCTCTGCTATTTTCGCATACAGTTCCTTGACGTTGGTGAATCCCTCGATCCTGCCCGTGGGACTTCCGTGGGCTAGCTGCGTGTGGAACACCAGCTTGGGCCGCAGGTTGGCAGGTGGAGGCGGGAGCCCTGCGCCGTTCACCGCAGGCTTCCCCAGGCTCCCTGCACCTGCGTGTCCGCCGCTCACCTCCTCATTGTCCACCAAATGCTCCTTCGTTGACTTGTTTTTCTTCCTCCATGGTCCCAGGGGCATTTTGTTTTACTTCGAGTTTGTTTCGACGTGGGGGGAGAAAAAAAAGTCAGTGCTATAACATTGAAGTAGCTAACCTGTTGAGTTCCCACTCACTTCCTTATTTACTTCCTCCGCGGACACCTTGCCTTCCTTCCTTTACCTGTCTTTGAACGCAACTGAGCTTTGGACGCGATTCTTCGACAGTGACTCGAACCTGGTTTGCAAATAAAGTCTGTAAATATTCAACAGGTAGGTGTTGGGGGTAGGCCTGTGGGATCAACTCTGACACAACCTGCTGGCTGCTTCTCTACTCGGCTAACAATAGCTGCTCTGTTTTTCACTCAGCGTGCCGTGGGACGCAGGCGCAGTGGGGCCCAGCTGGAGGCCAGGAGGGCCAGTGGGCTCAGTGCACCTGTACACCACCACCTCACATAATATCTGTACAAGTTTCCACACAGTGTAAATACTAGAAAAGCACTCTGAGAGCGCAAACCTCCGCCAAGGCAGACCCCCCCTCCGAATGAAGACAGGTCCGCTCAGGAGGAGTCTGTCTGTCTGTCTGTCTGTCTGTCTGTCTGTCTGTCAGCAACATTACTAAAAAAAAATATGGATGAATTTTGCTATAAAAAAAGGAAGAGATCCTGGATTCTGGGTCACTTTGAAAGTTTATATTGCCGTAAATGGAGAATCAATTTCAAAGTGATCCAGAATCCAGGATCTCTTCCGGATCACCACCAAAATGTAATCATTTGTTCCTTGTGACACTCCCAACACATCCTGAAAATGTTATCAAAATCCATCCATAACTTTTAGAGTAATGTTGCTGATCGTCAGACAGACAGACAAACTCCAGAGAAAACATAACCTCCTTGGCGGAGGTAACCACATCCACTGTAGGAAATAGCCTTTATTTAGTTGTTTTATTCATTACTTTAAACTGTTTATTCTCATCACTTCATAAAACAAAGTCTAAAAAAAATTGCCAAAACATTACAAGCGATATTTGTTTTGACTTTCTTAATTTGCTCCACTATTTATTTATTTACATGTTTTAAAATGTACTTGCTTTTCTGCTCCTTATGTTTTTTTTAATTATTCTTCAATGTATTGTTTTTTCAGTAGGCCAATTGAAATGTCCTCTTTAACAGTTTGTATATTATATTGTTTTTCCAAAGGCCCAATTAAAAAAAGAAGATCACAGTCAACATTTAGTCCACTTCAGAGAATCCATCTAATAGGTTTAGCATCAGCCTCCATGTGTCCCACTATATTCCACATCATTACAGTGCCATGCCTATCACCAAAATAGTTCTCTCCATAGTATTTCACCCAAAAGCATGTTTGTTAGGGTAAAATCCTCCAGCCAGGTGATTCTGACCATTAGCCTTGCTCTACAGCTGGAGATGGATCCCTGGGCGCCGCACATGGCTGCCCACTGCTCCTTACAGGTGCCCCAATGACATCAAAGAAAGAATGGGTCAAATGCAGAAGACACATTTCTTTGTACAGTGTATAATGACAAATAAAGTACTTTACCTTACCTATTTACAGGGTAGCAAACTGTTTAATATGAGTATATTATTAATGTATAGTTACTCATTTATATAGATACAGGGATATTTGCCTCAGACATTACATTTAATCCAAAATGCTATACGCACAAACAGTTAAATCCTAAAAATGCACACAGTAAAAATATGACTGAGGTTCCTAGAAAGGTCACAGACCTGTTGGCTTAATTTCTACCTCAAGTGTGAGCCCTTGAGCAATGCATGGTATATTTATTTACGCCAGTTATGATATTTTAAATTTGACCATACAGGTTTCCATTAAGCTGGAACAGGTGAGCTTGCTATTCACTTTTAGAAATACATGTTGACAGGAATAGTAGGAATCATTTTTAAATGACAGCAAAACCATTGATATTCTTTAAAGATTCAAGTTTTCTGTGGGATTATATAAAAATGTGTTTATTTGTTACTTATGCAACACCTACTGGGGCTTTAACACGGTCTAGTAGTGTTTTTTGTTTTGTTTTTAATGGCACACATACCATTAACTTCAAATAGAATTAGCTGAACATGTTGGCAGCCAAGTGGCCCTCTGTTGATATGGACCCTTCCCACTGTGGGCCCCTCAGTCATGATGAGTGATGTGGCGTCCCCTGGTGGATGAACATAAACGGCTGTGTGTTGGCAGCTGCTGGACAGCAGCTGAAGCCAGGAAACTATATTTAAACTGTCATAGTTTGGTTGTTAGTAACATACTATAAGCATTAAGTTCAGTCAGTGTATTTTAATGTTGACATTTGCACATAAGAAAGAGTATAGGGATCAGATTTACAACAGCAAAATATTCACTTTTGACTATTAAAATATACGTTTCTGGAGCAGTGGTGGCTCGTCAATAAAGGTTACAAGGGCACCTCCCCACCTGTGTCACATGAAGAAGATGATCATCGGAATTACATAAAATAATTTTACAAAAACATTCATATTGAACTAAACTACCTATACACAATACAGCCTGTGAGTACTGTGTATAATCTGTGTTCAAGTCTAGTTTAAAAATGTTTTTGGTCACTTAATAAATAGTCAAGTGATGTGTTACCTGATGTATGTGCAATAATCTGCACCAAGGCTCTCCATTTATTTTAATAGACTCATTATGTAAACCGTCTTCCAATACAAATTATAGGAGAGCCTTGAGTGCCAAAAAAATTGCACCCAAGTACCATCCACCAGAGTAACATCACATCCCAGAAGAAATCAAGACCATCATCAGAAATGCAATCAGTAAGTAGGTCCATAGACAGTGTTCTATAATTACACTAATGCAGCAGGATAATGGGTAACACTAGCAGGTTTGGGGCGGTAGGATGGGGTTTGAATCCTGGGACAAGTGTTATCATTGCTGTGTTTTAGCCCTTAGGATGATTTTCAGTTTGCTTTTTTATGCCATGCAAACAACTCACAACAATGTAAATCCTGGTCTGAATAGATTGACCATAATATTAGTGGAACATAAATTTGTCAGGGACATGCCTGACTTGTAACAATAGTCATAGAAAAATATGTATGTTTGAAAACTGACTTGAATTCTGAACCCCACCAAAAAATTATTTCACCAGCCGCCACTGCTCTGGAGTAAATTCTTCCACTGAAGAGAAGCTAGTTTGTGTAAGAATACTATACATACTATAGCATACACTATATTAAATTGTATTAACTGTTTAATACACAATTCATTAAATCTCTCTCTCTATGACACAGCTCAAAATGAGTTCATATAGAAATATTTATTTCAAAGTTCAAGTTTATCTTCACATATAAGTTTCTAAAATGCACAAATGTTGTCCAGTTGTACTCACTGAAATACCTCTAGAAACCACTTTTCTCCTTAATAATCTGTACACACATTTTAAGACAGCTTTCATGAGGAAACAAACATGAACATTTAAGGAATATAAAAATTCAGAGATGAATTGTATCCAAATGAAACATGGGTTATGTGTTGTTAGACACAACAGTTCTCCATAGGATTAATGGGGATTCATTTTTTGGCAACTGTAGACTCATTCACTTCCAGAGATTTTCAAATGCAACAAACAAAAAGATAAGTGATTGAAGCAAATGCCCACATAGTACATCAAATGTGTACTGTCAGACATCAACCCCAACTGTCAATCACTTTCACTTACACAGCTTTGCAGCATGCATGGTATTTAAAAAAAAAACAAACACCAATTAGTTCAAAAATAGAAATGACACATTGTCAGCAGGGCTCCATCTGTGAACTGTTAGGACTGTCCTTGTGTGTGTGTGTGTGTGTGTGTGTGTGTGTGTGTGTGTGTGTGTGTGTGTGTGTGTGTGTGTGTGTGTGTGTGTGTGTGTGTGTGTGTGTGTGTGTGTGTGTGTGTGTGTGTGTGTGTGTGTGTGTGTTGGGTAACAAGTGTGAGAGCTCCCATGCGGCTATCACACCACTCTTGTCTGTGTCCTTCCTTCCTAAGCAGGTAAGTGCCGTTTCAGGACGTCCTTGGCGTTGCCAGGCAACGTTTCAGGAAAGTTCACATCAAACTCCACAACCAGATCTCCTCTCTGCTCTGGGTTTTTGGGGAAGGGGAGACCCTGTCCAGCAACATTCTTTCTCATGCCAGGCTTGACGACATCTGTGATCTTCATGTTGCAAGTCTTACCATCGATCGTTGACACCGTAACCGAGCAACCACATAACGACTAGAAAGACAGGAAAATGGAAGTTGGAATGAGAATCAGGTGAGGAAAAAAATTAATTAATGAATTAATTCAAGCAACATATAATCTATAAAAGGCAAAACAATATAAATGAGACCTACACACAATTCACTATGTATTGACTATTTGTTACCTATTTGTAAATGGTTTGTTAATGTATTGTTCATACACAATTAATAATAAATAAACCATTTGTTAACAAATATCTGTTAAATTAGATTCTTTTTACCAGACAGGTGCACTGTTTGTATATCTGCTTTACAGGTAAACAAAGAAACATTAGTATGAACCTTTACAAGACATTAAGAAATAGGTAAGAAAGGGTTAATACATAATGAACAACCCATTTATAAATGGGTAATAAATGGTTAATACCTAGTGAATTTTGTGTAGGTATTATAACGTGTTACCCATTGTATTTGTACAATCCACACAAATTGAAATACAAGTGGTTAAAATGTTATTTTAAACAGGAATATGTGAGTAAGTGTTACGCATCACTTCAAGAAAAAACTAAATCAATATCATCACAGAATCCTATAGAATGTATTTGTAGTCCAGGCTTACTTTAACGCTGCCCACAGATATTTATAGATGGAAAAATAAACACTAATGGTATGAGAATAACCAGATGGAAATCCCATTAAGGAGGTGTGTTAATGGACAAAACATGAAAATTCTGACAGCTGACGATGATGATGATGATGATGATGATGATGATGAGGTAGTGGATCATAATAACTAGAAACAGCACATAATGAATGAGATTTTAAGGCCTGTTGCTTCCTCCGTTTTTGTTCTTTTTACTGAAATTTAATAACATGAATTAATCAACTCTTCAGACTATCATATTTACAAAGGATATGTTAATTTTTTTTCTAGAAGCCTTAAGAGTACATCAACACATGGTCTTTAGTGTGTTGTCATGGAGATAGATCAGCTGTCGTGATACTGATAAAGTCTCAAATAATAAAAAAATGTAAATAAGATGGAAAGTAAGGCTGCACCATGTGGTTTTTCAGTATTGTCATTGCAACACATGCACAGTTGTCACATTATGCTGATGTGTAAAGCAAATGTAAATGAGCAGTGACTAAGAAGGAATATTGAAAACCATGATTTGGTTGCAAAGAAGAAAAGCAACATCAATTGTAAAGCAGTATTTCAGCAACAGAAAGGATGATGTTGATTAAAAAAAAAAGACCACTTTGTCCACAGTAGGCTCCTTGTGAGTCACAATGTTTTATAATTTTAATTTAAATTTAAAGGAGCATCTACAAAATGAGCAGGTTTAGTCTGCTGAAAGCAAACACCCAAACATTTGAAGAGGTTTTTAAGTCTTAATGGTTGTCGTCCTGTTTATTTATCGGATCTGCTTTTAACATATGAGCCCTCTCAAACCCTCAGGTCCTCAGGTAGTAAGCTTTTAATTGTCCCTAGAGTTCACATTAAAACACATGGTGAGGCCTCATTCAGTTTTTATTTCCCCAAACTATGGAACAGTCGACCTGAGCATCTGAGGTCCACTGCGAGGGTTCATATATTAAGGGTAAACTGAAAACCTACCTTTTTAACTTAGCTTTTAGTTAAATGTTACTCTTACATTATTTCATTCTGCTATTTTATGCATTTGCTTTTATTTCATTACTATTATTTATTTTATTCTTTTTAACTCTGTAAATCTTTTAACTTGTTCCTACAATTACAGGATAATGGGGGGGGGGTCTGATGTAAAGCACTTTGTGCTACATGCTCAATGTATGAAAAGTGCTATATAAATAAAGTTTGATTGATTGAAAAATCATGAGTAAAAAATAAATAAATAAAAATTTCCCCATATTATTATTTTTTTCCGTTTGCAGATGCACTCTTCTACAATATCTGCCCCAATCATAGTAAGAGAGTAAATTAATTCTAAAACTCAACTCCTGAAATCATACATTGTTGTAATATTATAAATTATTATTTTGTCAGGCTGTTATATCTTGTATAATAAAAGAAGCACTATTCTTAATGGGCCTGTTTAGTTTTATTATTACAAAAATAAACACAATTAAAAGCTGATTTATACTTTCTCATAACTCAACTCCATGTCATATTCTGAGATGAAGCCGTTCTCTCTCTCCCCCTGGTTGTTGAGGAGTGTAGGAGGAACTATATAAGTACATCTTGCACAGTGTGTGTGTGTTTGTATTCCTATCTTTATGGGGACTGATATTTTTACACACTCACACCATGGGGACCTCTGACACTATAGGGACCAAAATTCAGGTCCCCATGAGGGTAAAATATAAACGATGTGGCGCTATAAATACATGAATTGTTTTTTTTCCCGGAAGTCCTCATAAAGCATGAGGGAAACAGGTGCAAAGTGAAACGTGTATTTTTTCAAAGGTTTGAAGATGTGTTTTTAAAAAGATTTATTTTTTGGTATTTTTTTTTAAGTTTTTTAATTTCTTTTTAAATTTGTGTTTATTTTTTATATATTATTATTTATTTTAATTAATTAATTTCATTTTTAAATAATTTTTTATTAAGTCATTAATTTTTTAATTTGTAATTTTATTTAGTTTTCTAATAATTATTACTGTTATCATTTAGATTTTATTTTATTTAAAAAAAGGGGAAAAACACTCACTATCCAACGGCAACTTGATTACAAACTTGGTCCTCATGAGACATTTAAACGAATCTGCACGTATATATGTGTGTTTGTATTCCTATCTTTATGGGGACAATGATGTGTTTACACAGTCACACCATGGGGCCCTCTGACACTATGGGGACCACAATTCAGGTCCCCACTAGGGTTAAATATAAATGCAGGTCCCCACTTGTAAAATATAAATGATGTGGGCCTATAAATATTTTTTTTTAAATATCAGGAAGTCCCCATAAAGCATGAGGGAAATGGGTGCACAGTGAAACATGTAGTTTTCAAAAGATTTGAAGATGTGTTTTATTTTTTTTAATGGATTTATTTTTATGCACTTTTAAAATTATTTTAATTCATTTATTTATTTTTAAATGTTATTTTTAGTTATTAATTTTATTTTTTGATTTTGTTTTATTCAATCAACATCCTTTTCTCTTTTTTTAATCATTATTTTTTTCTAAAAAAAAAAATTTATTAAAAAGAAAACTCTTTATATTCACTACCCAATGGCTACTTGATTACAAACTCAGTCCTCATGAGACATGGAAACGAGTATGCATGCATGCATGTATATGTATGTGTGTGTGTGTGTGTGTGTGTGTGTGTGTGTGTGTGTGTGTGTGTGTGTACCCTCCCTGTCACACAACTTCTATTTCTCAATTTGTACGATCCACGTTGTATAAAGTGTGTGTAGTTTGTTACTATGCTCATTCAGTACACCTGTAAAGAAACTTTTTAGGGAAACCACCTACGGTTTATTGATTGTAAACAGGCATTAAAGTGGCAGCCTCACAACCATAGATATAAAAGGGTGTAGATACTGTGCGTCTTTATCCCTTAACGTTGTGAAGCATGCGTGTATCCGGCCGCCATATTGGAACAGTACTTGTCATCCTGCTTACGTATGTGAACAAAGCAAGAGGTGTTTTTATCTGGCTTGATATCGGTGATTTCTATATAAAGGGAATATGTACGTAGAAAATATTAAATTAAAAAAAAATTATCAAGCTTTACCATTATATAAGATTTTTTCTAACATGAAACAAATATATAATAGTTACTAATGAAAAGTGATTCTTTCTGCCCTTGACTTGACTGTGTACTTGTTATTTCAAGGCCAAGCTGAACAAAAATGGGGCATATTACGAGTTGTCTGAACTACCTTGTACGAAAATAGTGGAAACGCCTAGACAAGTGAACCGCCCCAATATGGCCGCCGCATTGACGTATCTACTGGAAACGCGACATTTACCCTTTCTATATCTATGGTCTCAACTAAACTAATTAACTTGCACACTGTACTAATTGCTGGTACTTCGCCTTAGTGCCTTTACTTATGTTATTCGTTTGCTGCTCTATTGTAAATTTGTATTTTATATTTCCTTTAGATTTCTACATTCTGTGGACAGCAAAGGAATAATTTCATTGTACAGGGAAACAGGTTTCCATACTGTGCACATGACAATAAATACTGAATCTGAATCAGGTCCAGCCATCGGACACTATTTATACCAGAGGTTGTCAAAGTACTCACATTCTTTACTTGAGTAGAAGTACAGCTACTTGTGTGAAAAAAAATACTCTGGTAAAAGTAGAAGTACTGATTCAACTCCTTTACTTAAGTAAAAGTAAAAAAGTACAATTTCACAATTGTAATAAAGTACAAAAGTAAAACTGCATTTTTTTTTTTTACCATGAACACAATAATACTTATTTTACAAAAAAAAAAAATCAGTTTCAAACATGTCAAAACTTTCAAAAGTATCTAAAATAAAGCATTTAAAAGTGAGTTTCTGTGTAGATAATGTGTTTGATAGGGTCACTGTAGTCAGTTTTTTGGGTATGGACAGGAAATTTTGGAAAAATGGGGGGGGGGAGTCACAATTGTGATTAATAAAAAAGACGTCATCGTGAGATTTTTTTAAAAAAAATGCATAATTTTAAGAGAAAAAGTCAAAATTTTGAGAAAAAAAGTCAAAATTGTGAGATAATAGTCATATAACTATAATATATAAAGACAGTTTCTCTCCTGCACTGATTTTTCCTCTATTGAGTTTTGAAAAAGTAACGAGTCTATTGTTAGAATTACAGATATTTATGCAAAAACGTAGGGAGTAAAAGTAAAAAGTTGCCAGTAAAAATAAATACTCAACTCAAGTACAGATGCCTAAAAAAATTACTTAAGTACAGTAATGAAGTACTTTTACTTAGTTACTTTACACACCTATGTGCTCAGAAAATAGAAAATGCCTCACCTGTCGTAAACTGACGCGAACAGGATACACGATGTTTGAGCCTTCCCGCCTAAAATGTGCGTGTGGCTTGTCCTTGATGACGAAAACAATATCAGCAGGAATAGTGTTGGGTGACTCGTCTCCCTCCCGTGGGAATGTGATCTTGGTCCCCTCTTTCCAGCCCCTTTTGATTTCAATGGTGAGAATTTTATCCTCCGCGCGCATGGTCCTGCCATCTGGGTTCAGCCTTTTACGAGAGATTTTCATCCGTTTGGTGCAGCCGTGGAAGACCTCTTCCAGAGTGACCCTCAGTTCGTGGACGATGGCTGGGTCCTGCTTTCGACGCTGCTGCCCTCCGGGACCGCCATGACCATCTCGTGGGAATCCATTAAGGTTGAAGCTGGTGAAGGAACCGAAGGGGTCGTTTCCATCCACGTCCATGTCATCGTCGTCTCTGCCATTATTAGCCTTACGCCCAAAGAACATCTCAAAAGGGTTTGATCCACCAAAGAATGTTGCAAATGTGGCATGAGGGTCCCCGTGGAAAGTGTAGTTGAAAGTGTTGCCAGGTCCATCACCAGTAGGTCCACTTCCTCCCTTCAGACCTGATGAGTAACAGAAATGAGTCATCGGTTATCCTGACATTAACACCCTGCAAATAATGGAAGAATTTTCGCTAAGTTCTTTATTCATAAATGTAAATTTGGAAATATCAAACCTATCTATATTGTGTTTCTTAAAAGAAATGGTCAATTAAAAAAAAAAATCATTAAAACTATGTAAGCAAAAAAAAAAGGTGTACAACTTTATAATGGTATTATTGATTATGTGTTTGACCCTGTAATGCCTTCATTTTTATAAAGATTGACTGTTACTATGTTTTAATTTATTTATATATTTTTTGTTTGTATGTTGTGTATGTTTTTGATAAAATAAAAATAAATAAATAAACACCCTGCTGTGGGATAGCTTTTTTTTTTTTTTTTTTTTTTTTAAAGCAGCTGATCCATGACAGTGAAGAAGAAGCTGACTTCTTGATGGATGCAAATCGATACAATATTTTGTATTCTAATAAATTTAGATGCACCATTGTGAAATGTTTGGCTCATTCTAATACGTATATAAACCCAGGGGTGGGGCTTGAGGACAGGCAAGCCAGGCAGTTGCTTGTAGCTCCGCCCACTAACCACATAAATGAACAATTTACAATTACATAAATACCACCCCATCTGCCTTCAACCTGCACCTATACAGCACAAAAATAATTTGCTTTTTTTTTTATTATAGTCATTATTATCATTTTTTTATTTTGAATTTTTAAAAAATGTCTCTCGTCTCATTGTCTAAACCCACTTTATCCTCATTGGGGTCACAGGGGTCACTGGGGGCCTAATCCAACTACAATGGGTGAAGGCGGGGTACACCCTGTATGAGTCTCCAGTTCATCTCAGGGCTGAACATATATAGACAAACAATCACTCTCACATTCACACCTATGGACAATTTAGATTAACCAGTTAACCTATCAGCAGTGTTGGGAAAGTTCACCTTAATTAGGAACTAGTTCAAAGTTCAGTTCAAGTTACTCAATATGAATTAGTTCAGTTCATCGTTCATTCTTCCAAATTATGAACTAGAAGTTCATGGATCCCAAAATGAACTTTTTCGTTCTTTTTTTCGTTCTTTTTTGTGTTATTATTGTGAACGTATTATTAACGGTTTCTGACGTTATCCTGTAGTCAAAATATCAGGGGGAAATTCCGGGCGGAAGTAAGTACCTTACCCCAGGGTTAACTTCCCTCTGCAGGTTCTTAGAACACAAGGAGCAGTTTCAGTGAGCTTCATTTTCAATGTTTATTTCCAAGAACGGGACAACACCTGCTCCGGTCGCCGGTCACACTCTGTATATTTAACTCTTTTTCTCCGCTCCCAAAAACTCTCTGCACCCCCCCCCCCTCTCTCTCTCATCTATGATAATGCTGTGTTTTGATCCCATTTTATACCTTATAGGACTCAATAATTACAATGTGATAAGAACGAAATATGAACTACATAAGAGCGCAGTTCAATAAATGCCAGAATAACCACGTTCACAACTTCCCGTTCATTTGGCAAAAGTGAACGAGTCGTTCACGTTCGTCAAAAATATTATATCGCTCATGAACGATCGTTCAATGAACGTGTTCAGGTACAACACTGCCTATCAGTGCATGTGTTTGGATGGTGGGAGGAAACTGGAGTACCTGGAGAAAACCCACAGAGACATGAGGAGAACATGTAAACTCCACACAGAAAGGTCTGGTCTGGGAATCGAACCAGGGACCTTCTGAGGCACGAGTGATAACCACTGCACCACCATGCCACTCTTTCTAAAAGTTTATATATTTTTCAATATATTTATTATTATTATAAAACAAAAATGCTTTAGTGTAATGTGTCCTGTCCACTGTTTACTTATTTACTCACGTTTGTATGTTTTATATTTGAAGTTCTACTAATTTGCAGTGCACTTTTAGAATAAAGAAAAGTCCATATTTCATATATTTTTCTTAATCTCAGATTATTTAGGATAATTATTGATGGTCCTGGGCTTTCAGGGACATCTGTTAGACGTCATTTTGAGAATTTAACTAATCTGTTTTTCAGTTTTCATCTCAAATGTCCCAGAAATTGTGCAAAACACAATTTTTTTGCAGTGTGCACAAGTGTTTTTTTTCTACCAAAGAAATAATAATAATAATTATACAAGTAATTGAACTGTTTGAACTACAGTATCATTGAATGAGAACATTTTCAATTAAACCATAAACCATAAATGCTGCAGAGCAGATGCATGATGGTCACTGGTCTTCTTAATTGCCAATAGATGATGTCAGTCAACATGACCAGTATGGTCTAGTACTGATATTCAGCTGATGTACGTGTGTGTCCTCACAGATTTGTTGAGTTACTGTCAGTGAAAATGTTTATCACCATTACAGGTTTTTGTTCTTCTTTTGGGATTCTTGTCAAAACACAGTTATACTAAATACACTCATTCATACAAAAGCCACAAATTATAACAAGCTGTTTAACACACACACACACACACACACACACACACACACACACACACACACACACACACACACACACACACACACACTACATTTTGTAAAGGAACACCTTGACAGTAAAAACTACCAAATAAAAATCATATGATGACATTTTTCCTGCATGTCTTATGTAACATATGGTTCTTACAGTGGATGGACTGTAGTGGGTTTGTCCTCAGAATAACTTGTGCACAACTAGACATCCATACATTTCCTTCAGGAAATGTAACCTGTGTGCTTGGCTCTTGTCAGAGCGGTGGAGTCGTGGCTGGTGTGACGTAAAAGGAAGAAATAACTCTGAAACTTCTATTCATATGTGGAATCTGTCCATTAGTGTTTGTGGACTGACATCATGACAGTCTTTGTGTAGAGGTGTATTAAATTAAAAGCCCCTCCCATAGTCCGTAGCAGTTCTGTTAAAGCCCCTCCCACAGTCTATGTCAGTTCTGTAAAGCCCCTCCCACAGTCTGTAGCAGTTCTGTAAAGCCCCTTCCACAGTCTGTGTCAGTTCTGTTAAAGCCCCTCCCACAGTCTGTGTCAGTTCTGTAAAGCTCCTCCCCCAGTCTATGTCAGTTCTGTTAAAGCCCCTCCCACAGTCTGTCAGTTCTGTTAAAGCCCCTCCCACAGTCTGTCAGTTCTGTTAAAGCCCCTCCCACAGTCTGTCAGTTCTGTTAAAGCCCCTCCCACAGTCTGTCAGTTCTGTTAAAGCCCCTCCCACACTCTGTCAGTTCTGTTAAAGCCCCTGCCACACTGTCAGTTCTGTTAAAGCCCCTCCCACACTCTGTCAGTTCTGTTAAATCCCCTCCCACACTCTGTCAGTTCTGTTAAAGCCCCTCCCACACTCTGTCAGTTCTGTTAAAGCCCCTGCCACACTCTGTCAGTTCTGTTAAAGCCCCTCCCACACTCTGTCAGTTCTGTTAAAGCCCCTGCCACACTCTGTCAGTTCTGTTAAAGCCCCTCCCACAGTCTGTGTCAGTTCTGTTAAAGCCCCTCCCACAATTCTGTGTCAGTTCTGTTAAAGCCCCTGCCACACTCTGTCAGTTCTGTTAAAGCCCCTCCCACAGTCTGTCAGTTCTGTTAAAGCCCCTGCCACACTCTGTCAGTTCTGTTAAAGCCCCTCCCACAGTCTGTGTCAGTTCTGTTAAAGCCCCTCCCACAATTCTGTGTCAGTTCTGTTAAAGCCCCTGCCACACTCTGTCAGTTCTGTTAAAGCCCCTCCCACAGTCTGTCAGTTCTGTTAAAGCCCCTGCCACACTCTGTCAGTTCTGTTAAAGCCCCTCCCACAGTCTGTGTCAGTTCTGTTAAAGCCCCTCCCACAGTCTGTCAGTTCTGTTAAAGCCCCTGCCACACTCTGTCAGTTCTGTTAAAGCCCCTCCCACACTCTGTCAGTTCTGTTAAAGCCCCTCCCACACTCTGTCAGTTCTGTTAAAGCCCCTCCCACATTCTGTCAGTTCTGTTAAAGCCCCTCCCACTCTCTGTCAGCCAGTGGACATTCCCTGTTGCCACAGAAACCAGCATGTGGTCTCACACACAGAACACAGACAGTGAAGCCTATTTCAATGCTAAATCCTAAGGGACAAGTAGATGTCATTTTTATGTCTGTAACTATGAAAAATAAGTGAATTAAACCAGTTTTTAAAACACTGAACTCATCAGAATGAGACAGATCAGTCTGATCCAAAATTGTTTGAGAGGTGATGCCTCTGAACTACTATACCTCCCATTTTACTTAAAAAAAAACCTTGGTTTGTTTGAATCCTAAGAACGACGGCTACATTTGTGGAAAATATTGCTTAGCTCATATTTATCATTTGTCCAGGAGAGTGAGTTATTCAGACATTTTTCAGGTGGATTTTTGCTTCTTTCCCACTCTAGGTGATGACATCACCCGCTTATAAAAACTGAGATTTTGGCTTTTCCAAGGTGGATTTCATGAGTTCCCTATCAAGAACCGTAAATTGCATCCTGCAGAGAGGACAGAAATGTCTGCGTTTTAATGTTCAAATGAAGTTTGTACGTGAAAGTATGGCAAAGCATTAGTGTTAACAATAAAGACAACTTTTTTGTCAGTCCCACTAGGAATGAATGGGGTTTTTCTTGGCATATTGATGTGAAATCTGTACGACATGAGACCATTATGAGACCACATATGTAATCTCTGGGACAATCAGAAGAATTTTTCCTATTTGCTGCATAATATTCCAATGTATTATTTGGGTGTTAAAGCCATATAAACATGGCCTCATTAATTTTAATTTTATCTTATACAGTTTTTTGCACTTTATATACATCAGGAATGTCAATCTGAATAGATCCCATATAGGATGAACATTTTAGCATCAACATTTTTGGTCCATTTCCAACAGTGAGTTTTTTGGGTGTTTTTTGTTTTTTGCAACGTTTTTTTGTATAAGTCATTATAAATAATAATAACAAAAATATGACAAACAATAGATCCCTGTGCATTACATTGCAGGCACACAGGGAACTAGAGGCCCATGTTCTGCTGAACAGCTGTTTTTTTGGGGGGGGGCTGCTGATATGTTAAAAGCAAACTGTGCTTTACACCTGAATTTTACATTAAAGAATAATAATATACTAACTGACAACCAGTACTTTGTCATGTATACGTACCTTCCTCTCCGTACTGGTCATAAATGTCCCTTTTCTTTGGATCACTGAGGACTTCATATGCTTCAGCAATTTCCTTGAATTTCTCCTCAGCGGCTGCAGACTTGTTTTTATCCGGATGCCATTTCAGAGCCTGTTTTCTGTAAGCCTTTTTAATGTCATCTTCTGTCGCTCCTTTACAAATACCCAGCGTTTTATAATAATCTTTTCCCATTTTCCCCGCAAATGAAACAAAATATAAGAACCGGTTTGGTGTAGATCTATGTGTGACTGGACCAGGTCTGGACTGGAACGGCTCTGGTCTGGTCTGGATGTGCAGTGACAGTAGCCTCAGTCCGGACTAATGCACAGTGAACGGTCCCACACGGCGGCTCGGTGCCCGATGAAGACCATTTAGAGGCGGTTAGTCAACACCGCGGACCCCCTGTTATTTATCCGTGACTGGATGAGCTCTTTAAATAGACACAGCTCCCTCCTCTGCATCCACGGAGCCAACGACAAGGCTGCCACACACAGCACATCCGGATCCGGTAAGAGTCACCAGAATAAAAGCCCACACAGACTGGATGCTCTACTGCAAATGGATGTTATGGACATGTCCATAACAATATTTGGATGTTTCTAAAAATGTCCATATGAATTTTTTGAATAGGAAATTACATGACATTTGGGAAAGAAAAGGTTACCGTATTTTCCAGACTATAATGCAAACTTAAAAGACTTAAATTTTCTCCAAAACCTACAGTGTGCCTTATATATGGATTCATTCTGGTTGTGTTTAGTGACTGAGAATATTGACTTTTTAATGTCATAATTTTGAGTTTTTATCTAATGATTTTGACTTTTTATCTAATCATTTTGAGTTTTTATCTAATGATTTTGACTTTTTATCTCATTTCGGGTTTTTTTATCTCATAATTTTTAGTTTTTATCTAATGATTTTGACTTTTTATCTCATAATTTTGACTTTTTATCTCACAATTTAGTTTTTTTTATCTCATAATTTGGACTTTTTATCTAATGATTTTGACTCTTTATCTCATTATGTATTTTTTTCTTATAATTTTCACTTTTTATCTCATAATTTTCACTTTTTATCTCAGAATTTGGACTTTTTATCTAATGATTTCTTATTCACTTAATGCACTTTATAATTCACTGTGCCTTATATATGAAGAATCTAAAAAAAATAAACCATTCATTGACAGTGCGCCTTATAGTGACTAAATATTGTCATCAACAAACCTTTACCACGTGACAAAAACCAGATGAAACTAGACGTAAAGTCGGTCTTGTGAAGATAACTATAATTAAATATATAATGCAGTTATAGTTGACCAATAAAGAACAGACAAAATGTGGCTTAAGAAATAAAAAACATTCCTAAAATATCTCTTGGTTTTTCTTGGCAAAACCAAAATGAGACATTATTTTAATTCTTTAGTCGTGTTGTTATTTATTTATTTATTTATTCATTTATTGTTGCTGTCTTTCATGAGGAAGTTGTCAAATTATGTCACCACCAATGTCAACATCATGATTACTCCCATTACTAAAACTGGCCCGTCAAAGGATCCAGTCTAATGTTCTGATAAACATCCTACATTGTCAAAGGATCCTACGGTATAGGATATGAAATATGAGTTTTCCCGAATTGTTTAAATTTAAAGCCTCTGTTAGAATATGCTTTTACTCAACATATTAGCATATCTGCCAATCTTTGAAAAGCAGGATCTGGGAGATTTTTGCGGCAGAGGTGGGTGTTGCGTTTTTAGGAGAAACAAGCAAGCAAGTGTTGTTTTTATGATGATAAATGATGGTAAAATGGGATGTCATCAGTTTCCAGTGTGTGATTAAATACTCTAGGACTGTATTTATCCAGAAATATAAATGTATTTTTCAATGGATGGCATGTACTGTTAAATTCACAGTAACTTTATTATTATTATTATTATTATTATTATTATTATTATTATTATTATTATTATTATTATTATTATTATTATTATTATTATTATTATTATTAGGTGACAGCATTTCTAAGTTCTTATTCTATTTGACTGGTCCGGCCCACTTTAGACCATATTGGGCTAAATGTGGCACCTGAACTAAAATTAGTTTGACATCCCTGATCTCCTACTAACTCATCAATTCATATATGAAACCACAAATTAAAAAAATAAACTGATGCTTATTTAAATAGTAGCGAATGTGTAATTTTTTTCATTGATTCTATTAAAAAAAAAACAATATTAGAAAAAAAAACAACGAATAAACATTAAACCTTAAAGGAACAGATTTATCACTGATTTTAAAACCATTGTTTTGCCTTTCCACCTGATTTTGTTGCTTTTAATCCTGTTATGTTCATTTGTCAGAACAGCAATGGTGTTCTTGAGTCAATTTGACCCAGTGCATGTATAATTATCCAAAAAAATGTCTGAAATAAACAAAAAACAAATCCTAACAAGCACTGGTTAATATTTCATTACCAATTCCATTACTGACTATTCTATCAATATTTAGTTAAATGGTGTTCCCTAGCTCTGACAGGCTCAATTTGAAAAAGTCACAAATTTTTCATAAAAAAATATATGTTCAACCTTTTTTTAAAAATGTTTCATCACTTTATTAATTTTTAAAGACCAACATATAAAATAGAACATTGAAACAGAACATAATCTGTCTCACAATTGTAAAGAAAGAAACAATCTGAGGTTTTTGACACCCTTTTACCTCCAGTTTGACTGCTGGGTCAAATGAACCGTCCAATCTGGCCCGTCGGATGAATATCAATGAAGATATTAACGATGTAAAAATTTGTTTAATTCTGGTCCTACATACAGAATAATTAGATCTCAATTGGGTCAGACCAGTAAAATGTAAAATTACCGATAAATAATGAAAACTGCAGATTTTAATGTAAAAAAAGAAAAATCCACTGTAGCTGGATTAGGCCCCCACAGACCCCCATGACCCTAGTGAGGATAAAGCGGGTTCAGAGGACAGTGATGATGAACCATTTTCATATTATATGTTGATTAAACTAATTAAGGCAGAAAAAATTGCATACTGAAAAAAATACTTTTAACTATTTTTCCTAGATGTTTAAACTTTAAAGCGGGACAATTTGACCCGTAACATAACAGGAGGGTTAAACCAAGCCTCCTTGGTTTTAAGCCAAGGTGAAGCCAACCCACAAGTGACAAAAAGTGCAGTTCCTTTACTAGGGGCTGGATCCAAAACACAGTCAATCCCCATAGACTCACATATTAAAAAAGTCACTGCAAAAATAACCCTGATTAGAACCTGCTTTGAAAGTCCCCCCCCCCCCAAACATTTTAGGTGTAATAGTTCAACTGGGGGTGGGTTACAATTTATCTGTTTAGATGTCATTTAATTTTAAGTAGGGGCACCGGTGTCTGATGCTGCCAGTACTAGTGCTGGTGGCTAACTACCAGAAAGGCCTCAGGTTACACCACTTCAGCCATTTGCTTTCACTGACCTTTGACCTGTTGGTTGTGCTTGTGGTGCTCATTTCAGTTCATGTTAGGATATGTAAAGTGTTATTTTTACTACACTTATTGGACAAATACAGGATATTTTCAGACAGGGGCACAACAAACCCCACCCCCCATGCACCCCATTTGACCTGATTTGCTCTATCTTTTAATATTGAAAAAACACATTTTTGGTGACTCTGACCTTTGACCTAAATTCACCAAAATTTAATGAAATCTACTATGGTCCACCTCGCACCTTTCCTGGAAATTTCATGGACATCAGTCCAGCAGTTTTTGTATAAAGCTGCTGACAATCGAACAAACCAACAGACCAACAAACTAACACAAACCGAACCAAAAACAATACCCCTGTCCCCTTTCAGAGAGAGAGAGAGAGGGGGGGGGGGGGTTAACACTGTTACTACAACCTGGCATATTTACAGCTGCAATTGCTGTAGATGTTGATTGATATGTACTCTAATAAAATAAATAATGATGAAAGTTACATTGCACTCATGCTTTCATTATTAATGCTTTAATGTGCATAATAAAGATGCTTTTATTTTGAAACATGCTTTGAGTCCAGTTTGTGATCTAAGTTCCTCACACTTCACACTCTACACTGGAACCCAGAGGCTCTTTCTAGAAAGTAAATGCTGAGGCACGTCATTCACTATACAGAGGTCCTTTACACATAATCCAGGTGTGAGATGGGACAAAAAAGTCCTGCCCTTTGTATTTCAGCTTATTAATATGATGTAACCAACAGCAGACAGACAGCTGCAGGCCTGTCTGTGGTTTGACCCAGGAAAAACATTCATTTGTTATTATTAATATTATTATCCTTAGGACCATCCACATAACATATTAATGTAGGTGACATCTAACAGGGTACCACAAAAGAACATGCTATTTTTAAATATGTATGTCTTTACATTGGACTTCGAGCATGTTCTTTCATATATATTAACAGATATCACCTGTTCTTAGTATTAATGTTAATTTTGGAAGTTCCTAACACTGAAACAACCTTTTACATTCACTAATTTTCCTCTATAAAAAAAGTTTGTCTATCACTATATTATGTTAAAAATGCAAATATCCCTGGAGGGGTTTGATTAGTTCAATTCTTCACTCATAGATGAATGAAAATATTTTACTGTTAAAAGGTCATTGTTGTCTAAAAGAATATATATTTTTGGTCATAACTCAAGACTTTATGATGTACTCATGACAAGACTTCACAAACAGGTTTTAGATTTTAGAGGATATAATGTCTAGATAGTGACATTTTATATCCATAAAGTCACATGTCACTGTCACTGTGACATGATGTTATCTTAGGGACCACATTCAGACCAATTAAATCTGAAGCAGATCAGGGAGGTAAAACAATAGCATAATAATTTATAAATGATGACAACTAAAAAAAAAAAATCTCTGTGTTTTAGTGTGAAACAAGTAAAATTACAAGATGGAAATGTTCACAATTCTAAACTAAATTTTTTTTTTTTTACAAAAATATGAATAATCTAAGGAACCATGGACAACCTTAAAGTACATATGGAGAACTTTAACAATATTCTACCTGTTATTAAATGTTTCATGTATTTGTAGATCCACTGTGGTCTATCAGTTGTAATGTAAATGTGGAAATGAAAAGCCAAGCATAATCTTGGTAAAACTGCACTTTTATTTTTATGTTCCAGATAAAAGTTTTATAGATTTTATTTCTAATTATGATATTATTTTACTGGTCCATTCTACTAGGCATCATATTAGACTGTATGTGGCCACTGAACTGTGATTAGTCTGACACCCCTGGTATAAATGTATTACTTGATGGCAGAGGTGGTAAAAGTACTCCCATTCTGTTCTTAAGAAGAAGTACAGCTACTTGTGTGGAAAAAAAAAATCCAAGCCTTCATCAAGAAGTCAAACATATCACATTAGCAGGAAGAGGTGATTTGAAAAATATGTAAACCAATCAGAAACCTCCACATTGCAGCGCTGCTCAGGTAAAAAGTGTAATGTATAAAAACAGTGTAATATATAAAACCTCCACCAGGTGTCACTCTTACAAAAGTCAATACACAAAATGAAACTGTATAATTCAAGGTCTAATCTAACAAACAAAATAGACAAGTTAAACAGAAGGAAAGGACTACCACATTGGAATGGAGTAACATAAAAAAACACCAAAGAACCAATCTACAATAAAAATCAAAGGAAAACACTGAAATCAAGGTCCTCGAAACGGGTTGGGGTCTTTTATAGGTTTTTTGTAACCAAGCCAATGTAATAAAGGCTTTTTAATTTTCACATATAAAAGAGTGCCATCCATTTAATTATTACTTATTGGACTCAAGGTAGCACTCCTGAAGCTAACTTTTTTTTTTTGCTATTAATATGTATTGTTTTATTTTTCTGGTCTAATTTATATTATGTTTTTTATTAAGGTCAGCTCTAATCATACATATCCAATAATGATTATTTTCCTTTTTTTTTAAAACCATTAAATGATCTCTATTGATCACTAGACTCACTTGATTACTAAATTTTTGATGCAACCCCCCCCCCAACACAAACACACACACACACAAACATGTTGCATGACATATACCTTAATGCTTTATGGATCAAAAACAGTGGTTAAAAATGGAAGTAATAGTGTATTTTTGCAAACATGGCAAACGGATGCTAGTCTTTAATTTTCTTCAGTTTTATATGTGTCTCTAGTGCATCACAAAGTCTGAGTGGATCATTTAACTGATTTTCAGATGCTAACCATGATCCTGAAAGAAGGTGTGACCTGAGAGTGGGAGCCTGACCCCTATAATATATATATATATATATATATATATATACCCAGCTGGGATAATATCCTGGCCACTGGAAGATATACAAGCCACTGATATCAAGACAAGGAAACTCCTTACCATGCATGGAGGGTTCCACCCAAAGTCCAGTGTCCTGAGGCTGTACACTAAGCGAAAGGAAGGGGGCCGAGGACTAGTAAGTGTCAGAACTACTGTCCAGGAGGAAACGGCGAACCTCCAGGAATACATCAAGAAAATGGCCCCCAATGACCAACTGCTAAGGGAATGCCTCAGGCAACAAAAGCCCAGTAAGGTCGAGGAACCAGAGGGGCTATCATGGAAGGACAAACCCTTGCATGGCGTGTACCATCGACAAATTGAGGAAGTGGCTGATATGGAAAAGACATACCAGTGGCTGGAAAAAGGCTGGACTAAAGGACAGCACAGAGGCGCTACTCATGGCTGCACAAGAACAAGCCCTGAACACCAGAGCAATAGAGGCCGGGGTCTACCACATCAGACAGGACCCCAGGTGTAGGCTGTGTAGAGAAGCCCCTGAAACAGTCCAGCACATCACAGCAGGGTGTAAGATGCTGGCAGGCAAGGCATACATGGAGAGGCATAACCAGGTAGCGGGCATACTGTACAGGAACATCTGTAAAGAGTATGGACTGGAGGTCCCAGGGTCAAGATGGGAGAACCCCCCCAAAGGTGACAGAGAACAAACAGGCCAAGATCCTGTGGGACTTCCAGATCCAGACTGACAAGATGGTGATGGCCAATCAGCCTGACATAGTGGTGGTGGATAAACATGAGAAGACAGTGGTGGTGATAGATGTAGCAGTCCCCAGTGATAGCAACATCAGAAAGAAAGAACATGAGAAGCTTGAGAAATACCAAGGGCTGAAAGAGGAGTTAGAGAAAATGTGGAGTGTGAAGGCAACAGTGGTACCAGTAGTGATCGGAGCACTAGGGGCAGTGACCCCCGAGCTGGGAGAATGGCTCCAGCAGATACCAGGAACAACATCAGAGATCTCTGTACAAAAGAGCGCATTGCTAGGAACAGCTAAGATCCTGCGCAGAACCCTCAGGCTCCCAGGCCTCTGGTAGAGGACCCGAGTCTGAAGGAGACACCGCCCACGTGGGGCGAGGGGAAAATTTATATATATATATATATATATATATATATATATATATATATATATATATATATATACAGTAAATTTTGCAGTGTTAAATCAACACTTAGAGAGTTAATTTGGAGACAATGGGACCAAATACACTCTAGAAGAAGTTAAATAAACTCTCTAAGTGTTGATTTAACACTGCAAAATTTACTGTGTATATATATATATATATATATATATATATATATATATATATATATATATATATATATATATATAAGTATATAAGTATAAGTATATAAGTATATATATATATATATATATATATATATATATATATATATATATATATATATATATATATATATATATATATATATATATATATATATATATATATATATATATATATATATATATATATATACTTGTTGACTGCTTCTAAGTTCTTTTTGGGGAGGTTCACACTATCCCACAATTTGCAAACCCCTGGCACAGCCATGCCAAGGCTTTCACTTGTCTTTCGTCAAATGCAGTCTTAGTGCATAATGATGACGGTGCTGCCTCCTGCTGTTCACCACAGGAAGTGCACTGACCTCAGATCTGCCAATGAGTCAGCGTCGTCTCACAGCTGCAGCTCAACACTCTGATGATTATCTATATAATCTTGTCATAGGAAATCCTGCCGTGGGTAGAGAAAGGCCTTACATATTTGTTTAAATTATTCGTTACTCATTTATTTCTTAACAAATTATGGATCAGTTTCGTGGATTATTTATCAAACTGGACAAAAACAATGATGGCTTCATATCGGTGGCAGAACTTCACAATGAAATGAAGAAGCACGGGATCCTCTCAGCGGATGGTAAAGTCCAGGTAGGATAGTCTGAATTATATACCAAAATGATGTGTTTAAAGTGTCATCATCCAGAACCTGACTGTCATAGTGCTTCTGTCTTTACTTCGTCCATAGAATATTATTGATTCTTATGATAAAAATAAGGATGGCCAGTTGGATTACAAAGAGTTTCTCAGTTACATGACTGACAGAGAACAGAAATGGAAGATTCATTTCCATGACCTGGACAAGAACAAATGTGGTGAGTGATTGTGACCAGAGCAGAAGTCATAGAGGCCTGTGTTCTAATCCCTACATGAAATTACATACACAGTCATTTAAAACACTATTCATTGCAGTATTATTTTTTTTATAATGTACATGTCTTATGTACAAAGTCTTTAGGCTTTCTTTTGTGTATTCTGAACTAGACATTGGTTATAAACCTGCTTTTGAAGCTCAAATATGGGCAGCAATTATGAAAATACAGCTTTTGTTTATTGTAAACTTATAATTCACTAGACTATGACCTTTGCTTTTGTGCAGTTTACAGTATTGCGTTTCAAAAACAGTAGGCATTTTTCACCAATGTAGATGCTCTCTTTTTCCTAGAGATAAATTGGATGAGCCTATGAATAAATAAAATGTGTGTATAATTCTCTGCCTCTCTTCTCTAATCAGGTGTGATTGACCAGGAGGACATCATATGTTTGTTTACGGAGTTAGGAGTCATCATTTCAAAGCCGAATGCAAAAAAAATTATACAAATGTAAGATTTTTTTGCCCACTATGGACTCCTTAACCAAACAATGATTATCACAGCACATATATCTGTAAGGATCATGGTATGACTTGACAGTGAAGTAAGAGAAATGAACACAAACAAGTGTTTCCAAGCACAACAAACCCCGCCCCTCACAAACTTTTTTAGCTGATTGGCACTATCTCTAATTGCAAAAACAAATTTTTTGTGATCTTGACCTTTGACGTATATTCACCTAAATTTAATGCAATCTATTCTGGATCACCTCACACACTTCCTGATAATTTTAATGGAAATCGGTCCAGTACTTTTTACGTAAAGTTGTTGGAAAAACACACACAGGAGGGGAAAAGCCTCTCCTTCAGTGGGCACGGTAATTAAAGTTATAGTTAAAAGTCATCCTTCTATAACAAGTTTCTTAGTCCTGGTATCTTACTAAACTACAGAATTATTGCTTATAAGCTCTTCAGACAAACAAAAATGACTCACAAAATACAACAATATGAAAATGACATAAAGACATGCAAATGTAAAAGTTGGAAAAACATAAGGCTAATATGTAACAAGATGAAATTGCCTCAAAGACATGAAGAATGACAAATAATGTTTCATGACACAGACAATTTAAGACTCTTCTGAAAAGAGATTTTCTGAACCCACTTTATCATCGGTATGGTCATGGGGGTAGCTGGGGGCCTGTACCAGCTACAATGGGCAAAGATGGGGTTCACCTACACGAGTTGCCAATTCATCACAGGGCTGAACTGGTCACTGATCCTGGTCCTCAAGAACCACTATCCTGCATAGATGTTTCCCTCTAACATACCTGATTCAAATAATCAGCATATCATCAATCATCATCATGGGCGTCCATGGCTCAGTTGGCAGCCATGCTTCTATCAGTCTGCCCCAGGGCAACTCAAGATACATATGTAGTTTGCCACCACTAGAGTGAGGATGTGAGAGTGAATGAATAATGGGTCACTAATGTAAAGCACTTTGAGTGACCAAAAAAAGCACTATATAAATCCAATACATTATTATTATCAAGAAGAAGACTGATAATGACCATCAAAGAGGGAAACATCTAAAACATGCAGGATACTGGCCCTTGAGGACCACCATTGGTGACCCCTGACACATTCACACCTATTAACAATATAGATTAACCAATTAACCAATCAGTGCATGTCTTTGGATGGTGGGAGGAAACCTGAGTACCCAGAGAACCCACACAAACACAGGACCCACGACTTTCTGTCTGTGAGGCACAAGTGTTGCACCACCATTTGGATGTAAAATACATCATTTAGATTTTGATCTGCATATCTGTAACAGACCAGTTGACGCTGTTTAAGACACTTATGGCAACCTGTAACTCTTTGTAAAGTGATATTACGATCACGTTTTAGACACAATGTAATAATAATACAGTATAGATGATTCTGACAGTATTATACCTGCATGATGAAATTAAATGAAGCCAGTAAACTGAGTCTTTGCTGCTGTTGTGTTTGCTGATGTCACAGGATGGATAAGGATAATTCACTGACTGTGGACTGGAGTGAATTCCTCCACTATGTCATCCTCAACCCTGTGGACAGCATCGGGGAGCTGGTTTCGTCATGGAAACACAATTTAGTAAGCAGTATCTCTGTTTGTTTTACACAGTGTTTCTTCAGGCTCATATAAAGAACACAGTAACTACAACATGACAAAGTGATACAACCTCAACTGTCCTCATGTAGGTGTTTGACGTGGGTGAGAGCAGAGCTATGCCAATTGACTTCCCTGAAGAGGCGTCTGCTTTTGGTGCATGGAGGACATTTGTGCTCGCAGCTGGACTAGCAGATGCCGTGTCCCGGACTGTGACGGCACCGATCGACCGCCTGAAGACTCGACTTCAGGTCGGCCCTGCTATAAGCAGAGATGTATAAAGTACTGGACTAGAGAGGAGTGGAGTAGAAGGACAAGTACTACATTAAAAAACTGACTTGAGTAAAAGTTGAAGTGTTCTTCAAGCATCATACTCAAGTGAAAGTACTAAAGTACCCAAAGAAAATTGTACTTAAGTATTGCAAGTAGAAGTAATGAAAAAAATACTACTTATGTACTGAAAGTAAAAGTAAAATGTTAAAGTACTCTGTAGGCCTATACTAAATGAAAGCAGTCACAAGTTTGAACACATTTATATATTTAATATAAAAGGTATAACTTCAGCTGAGGCAGCAGTAGTACAAGGACATACCAGTTCACTTACAAGTGTTCATGAAAAAACTACAACTTTCAAAGGCCAGAGTATTCCAACAATATGACCACGTGACAAACCTGGGCAAGTCAAGCCTAATGGTCAACCTTACAATAGAACATCCCAGAAACATCCTTCTCACAATGCCAAAGGGCTCTTCCATCAGCAGGTTGACCACTGCCTCCAGGTTAACTTACTCTGGTTTGTCTCTGAACTAAAAGGTCGATTAGAGCGTGCAGTTTTATTATGTAGTGTTTGATCGCTGACTCGTCCAATGATGAGACACCATCATCAAACCAGGTGACAGAGCCATTTATCGCTGTGGCATTGATATGCTATGGGTTTGGTATGTTTACGAACTATTTTAATAAGAGGAACGAGTAACGATTCGACACATAAAAAATTTATCGGAGTAAAAGTATTAATTAAAAAAAAAAAAAAGTAGTGCAGTAGAAGTGGAAGTAGGCGAAATAAATTATACTCCAAAAAAGTACAGATACTGCATTTCACTACTTAAGTACAGTACTTAAGTAGATGTACTTCATTACTATACATCTCTGGCTATAAGTGACTTTTTTATTTATGAACAAATCCTAAGATGTGAAACAGAAACATTACAGTCAATGTTCAATACCCACCCACCCCACCACAACTTTAGATACACATCACATGACCCAATAAGTCATAGATGAAATAAAACAAAAAGTGATAACAAACAATAGTACAAGCATGTTATTTACCTTACCATGGCATCAAGTATCAAATCAGGGCAAAGAAATAAGAAAAAAAACACACAAAACAAACGAAAAAAAAAAAGCCTGTTACTGTCTTGTCTGGATTTTGAGATATCACCACTTATGTGTTTTAACTGTTTGACCTTCACCTTTGACCAGGGGTGCTCAATCTTGGTTCTCAAATGCTACTATCCTGCATATTTTAGATGTATCCCATTTACAACACATGTGATTCAAATGATAAACCTCTCATCAAGCTCTGCAGAAGCCTTATAATGACTGTCAGGTGTCAGGTTGGAAGAGGGATCCATCTAAAACATGCAGGATAGTAGCTCTCGACGACCAGGATTAAGTACCCCTGCCTTTGGCCTTAATAGCTTAAAATTATAATTGTTTCTCACTTGACGCATTATCAACCATCTCTGAAAGTTTCATCAAAATCCGTCCATAACTTTTTGAGTTATCTTGCTGACAGACAGACAGACAGAAAGACAGACAGACAGACAGACACGAGGTAAAACATAACCTCCTTCACAGACGTAACAAAACTAACCAATGGAATATTTATCACAATATGAAACTATATTATAACATTATGTCATTGTTGTTTTGTAGCCTCAACCGCCTGAATTCATGATGTCATAACACTTTAGTCCATATAGTGTATTTCCTGTTTGATGTCTAAGGTTCATGGATCCAAAGCGTTCTCTCAAGGCTTTCAGGAGGTGAGGTCAGGTGGTCTGCGCTCAATGTGGCAGGGTAACGCTGTCAACGTACTGAAGGGAACACCACAGTCAACGCTTCAGTGTCTGATCTATGCCCAGGTGAGACATGACATACCTTAGTGTAAATTATTCAAAAACACTTCTTCTCTGTTACCAATGGGACATTTAACTGTAACTCTGTCCTCCACCCAGATGAAGGTTTACACCCAACATAACACTCAAGAGGCTCTGACAGTGCAGCAGCGTTTCAGTTTGGGCTGTGTCTCTGGGGCTGTTACTCATGCTGTCTTCTACCCTTTAGAGGTATCGGAGATCAGGTCTGAGTATTTATATTTCCTGTACTTCTTACTTTCTCATAATATATTACTGTTGTATTAACATTAGTCAGAGGTGGGAAGTAATGGAGTGCTTTGTCTTATACTTGAGTATATTTTTTTTCTATTTTCTGGCAAGTTTTTTACTTTTCCTCCCTACATTTTTTCATAAATATCTGTACTTTATACCCCTTACGTTGTCAGAATAGACTGTATGTGCCAGTATGAAAAACAAGTGGCTTCAGAGGGAAAATCAGTAGAGGAGAGAATTGGGATTTTCTTTTTTTATAATTATGACTTTATTTCAATTATGCCATTTTATCACATAATTTGAATCTATTTGTCATAATTCTACATTTTTTGAATCCCATATTTGTGACTTTTTTTTATCTCATAGTGATGACTTTAATCCAATTGTGACTTTTATTTTTTCTTAATTTCCTGTCCATACCCACATACTGTGACCCAATCTTACACCTTATCTACACAGTAACTCACTTTTAAAGGCTTTATTTTTGGATACTTTTGAAACTTTTTTTTTTCCTGATTAAAGAAGCATTATTTCATCTATGACCCAAAAAAAATGCGGTTTTGCTTTTTTACTTTATTGCAATTCTTTCTATATTCTTTAGTTTTCAGGACATCGTACATTAATTAACATACATACATATATGTAAATGTGCCAGATTATAGCATAATGGCTAATTTCCATCTGGTGTCCAAATAGGCAGGCTAAAAGTTTACGAAGTAAGAAAATAAAAGTACACATGTACAGATATAAAAAACTGAAGACTGTACAAATACAGATGAAATAATAATCATCATGTTACTAAAAAGTGAAAACAACTAAACGGACAAAAAAAAAAGACTAGAGTAAATTTCCGAAGTTGTGTTTTTGTTTTTTTACTTTAAGTAAAGGAGTTGCATCAGTACTTCTACTTTTACCAGAGTATTTTTTTCATACAAGTGCCTGTAATTTTACTTAAGCACAGAATGTGAGTATTTTTTTCACCTCTGACAATAATACACACTTTAAAGGAAAAGTGTGTAGCATTTACCGCAAAGAAGGCAAGTAGATCCCAACAATAGTAACATCTCTGTCAGTATAATAATAATAATAATAATAATAATAATAATACATTTTATTTATCAGTGCCTTTCAAAAATATCAAGGTGCTTAACAAACAGAATAAAAACAGTATATAAACAGGTCTAAAAACAACAACAAATGGATAAAAACAATTTATTACAATTAAATAAATAGAAAGAGCAAAGACAAAGAAAAGTTTGATTATGGAGAGTATGCTATTTGGAAGAGGTGAGTTTTGAGTCTGCTTAAGAAGGTAGGGAGAAAGTCACAATTACGGACGTTCGGTTGGAGAGAGTTCCAGAGCAGAGTATATTTCTGTATCTACCTGGGCAGACCCCTGTCATCTGTCTACGGTCTATGTTCCTTTTGTTTTGCAGTTTTCAGAATGTGCATTAGATGTATGCAGGCAGCTTTGTTTATAATAACAAAGGGACCATTCTGGTTCAGTGTGCTCTTTCTTTCTGCACTATTCATTGTTGTGCAGTTCTGTCTGAGACAAAACTCAAAACACAAACATAGGCATCGGCTGCTTTTCTCTTTTTTCTTGCTATTGCTTACCTTCTCCATTGTCTCTACCACATGCCTGTGAAGAAGAGAGAAGTTGGAGAAGTTCTAATAACAAACACAGGCGAGAAATGTCACATCGTTTACCTTTGAAATGCATTTATGCCCTTTTAATTCTTGTATTGAGTGTAATGGCAGCCTGATTTAAATGTTCTCTCATTTGAACTTGAATTAAGTTTATGGCCTCTTACCCATAATCCTTACTTAAAACTAAAAGCTGTAGTAACTTTTCTCATAAATTATGTCCCATAAAACGGCTGTAACGAGATATCAGTGCCATACATACTGAAATTTAGGCTAGCAGTGTATTTGTAACTAAATGAATAGAAAAAAATTAGAAATTAGTATATACTGTATATCCTTTAAAATATTTATTTTAAATATAGAAATATAGTCGTGCCACATAAAAAACAGAAGTACATTATAGACAGTAATACAGTATGATAACATAACAGTCAAGGTGCCACCATTAGGGTTTGTAAATGTGCAGTATGGACAGATGTATGAAATATAAATATGACTATACATGTAACAAATACAAAAACTACGGCTATGGGGAGAAATATGTCCAATGTGAGTGCAATTAGTTTCCAGTATATGTTATAAGCAAACTAGCATGAGTGACATGTGTGAGTCCAGATAAATGCATGAAACACATGCTAGCACGGGTGGACAGACATGTAACTACTGGCATGATTTGTGCATTAAAAAAAAATCACATAAAAGTGAAAAGTTAGCCATACACCATTGTTAAAAGATGCTTTTTTTTCACCTTTTGAACACAGACATAACAGTGGGACATGCATATCATGTACATATAGAGTTTAAATAATAACTTTGTATTTCTGGCATCATCTACATTAATACAAAATCTGTACAGAATATACAATACAGAAGTAAAAATGTAAATATATATACACACACCTACAAATATATTTATAATTATATGTATATATTTATATGTACATCCATGCAGATGCTTTTCATAAATAAAATTTTAAAAAGAGCCAGAAGAAAAACAGAAGAGCAAAAAGACATCCTTTCCGTCCATTTGGTCTTCCAGTCCCTCCAAAAAGCCACCTTCAGGTCATGCTTTGTGGTTAAAGTGGTCAATAAACTACTGTAAAACTTTCCTTCTTGGTTCTTCAATAAAAATATAATCTTCTCCAGCTCTAAATGTCTCATATCACTCATGAGATTTGAATAAATTGGTGCATTTTGCTTTCAATTGAGTGCCACTGTACTGACAAACAAAATGACATGAACTTCCATCTTACTATTTATCATGATCAATAATTCCTAAAACTGCCACCAACGGTTCTGCCTAAACTACTGGATAGAGTTAGATTATCAGTAATTTACTAGTTTGGGGGCAGCTCCAGAACATATGGCCCAGTGTTACTGGTTCAAGCCCACATCTATCGCATGAAGGATCTATTGAAGGGAATATTTTATCAAGTAAAACATGCATTTAACTTAAACTTTCTTTTTTGTTTTTAATTTTCTTTTTATTTGCATTTTTCATAATATACATTTCAAGAGATTTTTTTGAAAAACAAATCTATAACTAATATTTGGGTGCATATCTGTGACCACAAAAGAAATTAACAGTGACAGTAATAATATAACCATCATGGTGGTTAATACAAATTTGGGGAAGCTAAGAAAAAACAACCATGGCTAAGACAGTACAGATTTCATACAAATAATGGTCGAATCTGTATAATATATCTAGACCAGGGGTGTCAAACTGCGGTCCTCGAGGGCCGGGGTCCTGCATGTTTTAGATGTTTCCCTCTTCCATTACACCTGGAGGCCATTGCATCATTATCAGTCTGATGAGGAGCTGATTATTAACTCTTTAAGTGTCAACGCTGATGCATTCTGAATGGATGATTTAGTTTAAATATTCAGAAAAAATCAATAGTTTTACTTTATTTTGTGCATGGAAAAGGTGCCAAAAAGCAAGAGGCGTTTTTTTTTATCATTTTATTTCACCATTTTTTAAAAGAAATGCTGTGACCAAATGTCAATACTAGTTTACTTCTTTAGTAATTTTTCCCCCAAAATTTTCCACATTTGTAATTTTGTAAATATTAGTTTTTGTTCATTTTCTTTATTTTTTCTACATTTTGGTTCTGCCATTTGTGTCTTACTTTGCTCATGTTACCAGTTACTTTGTTAGTTCTCAGGAGTTAAAGGGTTAAACTGAATCACATGGAAGAGGGAAATATCTAAAACATACAGGACACCAGCCCTCAAGGACTGGAGTTTGACACCTGTGATCTAGACCATTTTAACATCTTCTTAGAAACAAATCCTGTTGTAAAGAAAAAGTTATTTTTTCCATTTTGAATATGTCATTATGTCAAACCATTCATCCACTGTAGGCTTTTCAGCCATCTCCTGGTTATGGCCTTTCTAGAAGCAGCACTCAAGATCTAATGCAAATATTTGTCATTCTTAGAGACAAACTGTAAAACACCAAAATATGAAGATATAAAAAACATGATGTTCATTTGGAATACCTTTCGCAAAATATTATGGACTTCCTGCCAGAAAGTAAACACGACCAGAATATGTGAAAATTATTTGCCTTCGGGCATCCACACAGTTTTCAACAACTACCTGAATCAGTTTAATGTTTTGTTTGAACTGGGATAATGAAAAATCAAATAAGTTTCTTCCAACAGAACAGAATGAAACTTTAAATTTACAAACTTATAACTTAACAGGCAGAAATGAACCCAAGTGCAGAACCACAGACAAATCTTAAAGCTTAAGATATTTATTAGTACCAGTCCGAATATTAAAACAATATAACTGATGGAAGGGAAAAAGCCTTTAAAGCAGGGGTGTCAAACTCATTTTAGATCAGGGGCCATATTCAGCTAAATTTGATCTGAAGTGGGCCGAACCAGTAAAAAAAAAAAAAAAAAAAAAAAAAAAAAAAAAAAAAAAAAAAAAAAAAAATATATATATATATATATATATATATATATATATATATATATATATATATATATATATATATATATATATATATATATATATATATATATATATATATAAATAAAAAAATAATCTCGAAACTTGTCTGTTAAGAGTGAAAAAGTAAAGTTACATCATGAAAAACATTAGGCTTTAGTTTATCATTTACATATGTATTCTAATGTACAGATCATACTGGATCTACAGATGCGCAATTTAGTAATAGGTGGAATATTATTAAAGTTGTACTTACCAATACTTCTCTTAAGACATTTGCAATATTTCACATTTGTTCTGATTATTGAGATATTTTTGGTGAAATAATACTTTGTAATTTTTCATTTAGTGACACTAAATCATTTACACGTGAATATTTGTAGGTTATTATATTATGAGACTGAACTATTAACTAAAATTATTTATATCTTAGTGTAATTTTTGCATTTCATAAATTAATCCAAAGGGCCGAATTGGACCCTTAGGCGGGCCGGATTTGGCCCCCGGGCCGCATGTTTGACACCTCCGTTTTAAAGTCTTTCAAAGCTCTGCCCTCTAAATACTGACAGTTCATAAGTCCAAGGTCAGACCCCACAGTGAGGTCCGTTGTCAGTATGCGGTCCAGTGTCGAGGCAGGCGGTGTGGTTCGGGGGTCAGTATCCAGTCCAGGATCAGTACCAAGGAACCAAGGCAGATAGGCGGAATCAGGAGACGGAGTCAGACGGAACAGGTCAGAATATGGGGCGGGCAACAGAGGTCAGGTAAAACAGGTCTGGTACACAGAACTTCAGAACAGGATGATACGTAGGAAAATCAGAGGATTAGATTATGATATTCTGGCAAAGGACAGAGGATAGAATGAGGGTTTAAATACTCTTCACCTGATGAGCCCAGCTGAGCTCATCAGGTGTGCCGCAACCTCTATCAGCCTTGGAAGGAAAGAACTGGGTGAAAGATAAACTGAGACCAGGAAGAGAAACAGCAGAGAGAGAAAAAAGACTGAGAGATAGTGAATATGACACTTAAAGTTTCATTTAATTTAGTATAACATTTTAATTTAGCAGTATTTTACTTTAAATTTGTAATTACTCAAGCCTTATTTAAATGTTTCCTTTCTGTGTTAATTGTGTGAATGATAAAAATGGGTTGAACTTGTCATTGAAGTGCAATTCACTGTGATCTTTCTTCTTGTTTCAGGTGTTGAAGGTGAGGCTGAACCTGCAGCAGATGGGCACATACCGTGGTGTCATGGCATGTGCCCAAAGTATATACAGAAATGAGTCTTTGTCTTCCATTTACAGGGGATTCAAACCAAGCATCCTTTGTATGATCCCTTATGCAGGCGTGGAGTGTGCAGTTCATCAGGTGAGAAGGAGATAACGATCATACTGTACATAATAATCTGCATTGTCTTTAACCCTTTGATGCATGAATTATGAGAGCTTTAGTCAAGAATTTTTTTCTCTGCAAGTGTTTTTATTCAGTTTTAGGCATGAAAAAGCAACGTGATTGAAATATTTTAATTAACCATTTTTTATGGGGTGTCCAAAAATGTCCATTCAGCTGGAAGACATGCATTTAAGGTTTGAAGCAAAGAAACATGTATTTAATATGCAATATCACTATGAAATAAAAAAAATGTTCATGCAGTTTTTGTTTAAGACTGTTAATTACAGTCTAATAACAACAAGCAATTGATTTATATATAAACTTGTTGCTACAGATCAGGTATTAAGAACAGCCAAATTACAGCAATGGTATGAACTGACAGATATGGAACTAAAACAAAAAAACCCATGTCAGAGGTGGACATAACTAAGTACAAGTACTTCCTTTACTGTACTTCAGTACAACTTTTAGGTATTTGTACTTGAGTATTTATTTTTCTGGGAACTTTACATTTACTCCCGACATTTTATATAAATATCTGTACTTTATACTCTTTACATTTATAGAAATATTTGTACTTTATACTCTTTACATTTGTATAAATATCTGTACTTTATACTCCTTACATTTATATAAATATTTGTACTTTATACTCTTTACATTTATATAAATATTTGTACTTTATACTCCTTACATTTATATAAATATCTGTACTTTATACTCTTTACATTTATATAAATATCTGTACTTTATACTCTTCACATTTATATAAATATCTGTACTTTATACTCTTTACATTTATATAAATATCTGTACTTTATACTCTTTACATTTATATAAATATTTGTACTTTATACTCCTTACATTTATATAAATATCTGTACTTTATACTCTTTACATTTATATAAATATCTGTACTTTATACTCCTTACATTTATATAAATATTTGTACTTTACTCTTTACATTCTTAAAATAGACTCATTACTAAACAAATGTGACAATATGAAAAATGAGTCATAAATCAGAAATTGGGACTGACTATATCATCGTATTGATTTTTCATCTCATAATTTGGACGTTTTATCTCACAATTTATATTTGTTTTATCTCAATTATGCTTTTTTTTTAATCCCCTATTTATGAATTTTGAATTATTCCTAAATGTCCTGTCCATATCCACTAAACTGAGTACCATGACCCAATAAAACACATTAACTCACTTTTAAAGGCTTTATTTTTTTAATATTTAAAATGTTTTCTGGTTATTCCTGTTTAAATAAGCATTATTTCATCTGTAGCAAAAAAAATAAATAAAAATGCAGTTCTACTTTTTACTTTATTACAGTTGAGAAGGTGTACTTTTACTTCAGTAAAGCAGTTGAATCAGTACTTCTACTTATTTTTTGCACAAGTAGCTGTACTTCTACTTAAGTACAAAATGTGAGTACTTTTACCACCTCTGACCCATATATATATATATATATATATATATATATATATATATATATATATATATATATATATATATATATATATATATATATATATATATATATATATATATATATATATATATATATATATATGTGTGTGTGTATATATATATATATATATATGTGTGTGTGTATATATATATATATATATATATATATATATATATATGTGTGTGTGTATATATATATATATATATATGTGTGTGTGTATATATATATATATGTGTGTGTGTATATATATATATATATATATATGTGTGTGTATATATATATATATATATATATATATGTGTGTGTGTATATATATATATATATATATATATATATATATATATATATATATATATATATATATATATATATATGGGTCAGAGATGGTAAGAACTGTCCACTGGAGTGACCAGTATGCATCCAAGGGTTAAAAATGCTGTCATTTAACAGTCTTTTTGTCATTGCAGTCAATCATGAATTGGGCAAAAAGTGATCCTGCTTACAACAGTGAATTCAAGCTGTTTTTCTTCAGTTTTGTGGCATTTGCTTCAGGACAAATGACCAGTTACCCGCTGGCTGTGATACGAACTCAGCAGCAAGCTCAGGGTACTGTTTGCATTTTATCTTATCTAACTAAATGTATTTAAACAGTTTTTAATATTGCTTTTTAATCATTAATATTATTATTTGTCTTCTTTTCCAGCTTTCAACCCAAGTGCACGTGCAACCTCAAGTGTATTACAAGGATTTATAGGGATATATGAAAATCATGGATTTAGAGGATATTACAATGGCATGGGAGCCAGCTTTGTCAGAGCCATTCCATGTGCTTTGATCAACTACAGTTTAACTAGAAAATTTGAAACTTTTTTTTCCTCAATTGAGTCATGAGTTTGATTCCCATGTGTTGAACTATTCCTTTTTAGGAATGCAGTCAAATGTCTGGAATTCTGAAGAAGTACTGATATTTCTGAAGCTAAATCTCAAGAAACAAGGAGCAATTACACATTTATTTTATGAAAATTATTCCAGCATTTTATACTTCTGCTTCACATTTTCTGAGGCTCGGTACCAAATGACTTACCTCTGAGTGAGAGCATGAGACAGTATACCTTAAAGAGCCTGGAAGTGTGGTTATATTGACCTATAAAATGTGACTAAGTGGAGCAATAGCCTGAAGCAGGGTAGTTTAATATTGGTGTTTTTACTATGTAAACTGTAAAATAAAATGTTATTTATATGGGTTGATGCTTGATTTTTTTTCTATTTAACAGTGAAGTTAATATGAATGTTGCGTGGGTCAAAAGGACATGGCCCTCCACTACACATTTAATTTTTGAAAACGTTTCTTTTATTTTGTTCTGTAAAGGATAAAAAGAAAAAAACAACGGCAATCAACTGACAATGCGGCACCGTATATGTACACAGAACAGCCTCTCACGTGTTCTCTTGTTGTCTCTAAAATAATAAACATATAAACAATCATTTTACATATTAAACACAGAAAAACAACACAGAATACAAGAATTATATGAATTAACATTATTACTCTAACGGTCGGTTTAACGCCTCGCGCTCGAGAGTGGTAACGATCCACCCGGGCTACAACCTAGCCACTTTCCCAACCGTTATGTTTTCTAACAAGTAGAACAAACAAATAACACTGCACAGTTGAACTACACTTATAAAACAATCTAATACATGTACGGAACAACTCCGACACTTGCTCTTACACTTGAAGGATAAAAAAGAAAAAAACAACGGCAATCAACTGACACTGCGGCACCGTAGTATGTACACAGAACAGCCTCTCGCGTGTTCTCTTGTTGTCTCACGAGACTACCCGTGCCCTTGACCAGTGTCACCAACGCGTCCTCTGCTGGTCGGAGTTGGCTACTACATATTGACCTACACATACCATTCTCACCACACTGAACATGAACTACACTAAATAAAAAAAAAAACATGTTAAACATTCAAATTATAACAAAACTATTTTTATATATATATATATATATATATAAAAAAAAGTTCCTCTCGCCCCACGTGGGCGGTGTCTCCTTCAGGCTCGGGTCCTCTACCAGAGGCCTGGGAGCCTGAGGGTTCTGCGCAGGATCTTAGCTGTTCCTAGCAATGCACTCTTTTGTACAGAGATCTCTGATGTTGTTCCTGGTATCTGCTGGAGCCATTCTCCCAGCTTGGGGGTCACTGCCCCTAATGCTCCGATCACTACTGGTACCACTGTTGCCTTCACACTCCACATTTTCTCTAACTCCTCTTTCAGCCCTTGGTATTTCTCAAGCTTCTCATGTTCTTTCTTTCTGATGTTGCTATCACTGGGGACTGCTACATCACCACCACTGTCTTCTCATGTTTATCCACCACCACTATGTCAGGCTGATTGGCCATCACCATCTTGTCAGTCTGGATCTGGAAGTCCCACAGGATCTTGGCCTGTTTGTTCTCTGTCACCTTTGGGGGGTTCTCCCATCTTGACCCTGGGACCTCCAGTCCATACTCTTTACAGATGTTCCTGTACAGTATGCCCGCTACCTGGTTATGCCTCTCCATGTATGCCTTGCCTGCCAGCATCTTACACCCTGCTGTGATGTGCTGGACTGTTTCAGGGGCTTCTCTACACAGCCTACACCTGGGGTCCTGTCTGATGTGGTAGACCCCGGCCTCTATTGCTCTGGTGTTCAGGGCTTGTTCTTGTGCAGCCATGAGTAGCGCCTCTGTGCTGTCCTTTAGTCCAGCCTTTTCCAGCCACTGGTATGTCTTTTCCATATCAGCCACTTCCTCAATTTGTCGATGGTACACGCCATGCAAGGGTTTGTCCCTCCATGATAGCCCCTCTGGTTCCTCGACCTTACTGGGCTTTTGTTGCCTGAGGCATTCACTTAGCAGTTGGTCATTGGGGGCCATTTTCTTGATGTATTCCTGGAGGTTCGCCGTTTCCTCCTGGACAGTAGTTCTGACACTTACTAGTCCTCGGCCCCCTTCCTTTCGCTTAGTGTACAGCCTCAGGACACTGGACTTGGGGTGGAACCCTCCATGCATGGTAAGGAGTTTCCTTGTCTTGATATCAGTGGCTTGTATCTCTTCCAGTGGCCAGGATATTATCCCAGCTGGGTATCTGATTACTGGCAGGGCATAGGTGTTAATGGCCTGGATCTTATTTTTGCCGTTCAGCTGACTTTTCAGGACCTGTCTTACCCTCTGTAGGTATTTGGCTGTGGCTGACTTCCGAGCTGCCTCCTCATGATTACCATTTGTCTGTGGGATCCCTAGGTATTTGTAACTTTCCTGCACATCTGTGATATTCCCTTCAGGTAGGTCAACCCCTTCAGTTGTGATCACCTTTCCTCTTCTAGATATCATCCGCCCACATTTATCTAGTCCGAATGACATCCCAATGTCTTTGCTGTAGATCCGGGTGAGGTGAATTAGGGAATCAATGTCACGCTCATTCTTGGCATACAGCTTGAAGTCATCCATGTAGAGGAGGTGGTTGATGGATGTTCCACTTCGGAACTGGTATCCGAAGCCACTCTTTGAGATGATCTGGCTGAGGGGGTTTAGGCCTATGCAGAACAGCAGGGGGGACAGAGCATCTCCTTGGTAAATGCCACATCTGATGCTCACTTGTGCAATTGGCTTTGAGTTGGCCTCCAGAGTTGTCTTCCACAGCCTCATTGAGTTCTGGATGAACTCTCTTAGTGTCCTGTTGATGTTATACAGTTTTAAGCATTCCAGTATCCATGTATGTGGCATTGAGTCATAGGCTTTCTTGTAATCAATCCAGGCAGTGCACAGGTTGGTGTTCCTCGTCTTGCAATCTCGGGCAATTGCCCTGTCAACCAGTAGCTGGTGTTTGGCTCCCCTGGTGTTGTTGCCTATTCCTTTCTGTGCTCTGCTCATGTATTGCTCCATGTGCCTACTCCTCTTAGTCGCTATGATGCCTGATAGAAGCTTCCATGTGGTGCTGAGGCAGGTTATAGGCCGGTAGTTAGATGGTATTGTTCCCTTCTGGGGGTCCTTCATTATGAGGACTGTCCGGCCCTGGGTTAGCCACTCTGGGTGGTTTCCCAATATCAGCAGCTGGTTCATCTGTGCTGCTAGGCGTTCATGGAGTGCTGTCAGTTTCTTAAGCCAGTAGGTATGAATCATGTCGGGCCCTGGTGCTGTCCAGCTCTTCATTTTGGACACTCTGGTTTGGATGTCTGCTAGTGTGATGACTACTGGGTCTTGTTCTGGGAGTTGGCTGTGCTCTGCCTGTAAGTCTGTCAGCCATTGGGCATTGGTGTTATGTGTTGCCTCCTTCTCCCAGATGCTCTTCCAGTATTGCTCAGTTTCAGCCCTAGGTGGGTCTGTTGTCACCTTGCCCCCCTGCCATTGAGAGTAGACCTTAGCTGGGTGGGGGGAGAACACCTGGTTTATTCTCCTGGCCTCTACCTCTCTTGTGTATCTCTTTAGGCGGGTAGCTAGTGCTGTGAGCCTTTGCTTAGCAGTCTCCAGTGCCTCAGCTGTGGACAGTTTGTTGTATTTATATAAATATAAATATATATATATAAATATATATATATAAATAATATATATATATATATATATATATATATATATATATATATATATATATATATATATATATATATATATATATATATATATATATATATATATATATATATATATATATTAACCCAACTATAGCTCTGTATGCCACATGAACATTTGACAAAGATCACTAGACAGTGGAGATTAATTATTATGTTTTCATACTCACCTGAGGCCAGTTTTGGACAAAACTGTGTAGATGGAATCAGGAGAAATGCCAGTAGTGGTCAGAAAGGGCAAACTTACATCTGCCTATAGGACTAATCTCAAAGAATATGGGAATGAAAATATATGGGCCACACTGAATTGGTTCAGATTGCAGTAGCACTGAGGCTGGGCCGTTAGCCATTGACCATACTCCCTGTCAACCCCTAAAGGTTTATGTTGCCATTTGGTGTTTTGGTCGATGCCCAGCACCTACCTGCCAAACAGTAGTAGTATTTGTTCATTCACGTTGCTAGTTTCCACTGAACTGCATCTGGAGATTTCTAATCACAAATATCTGACATTATTAAATGTAAAAAGACTCTGATTATTCATAAATACATTGTGACAAAGTGAGAAAAAAGAGGATATGTTAAGGAAATGCTTTTGAAATATGGACACGGAGAAAATCAGAGAACATTTTGAAGACTGATGCCGGCTCTTGGTGATTCAGTGGGCTGGGCAACGGTGTGTTCTGCTGGGCAGAGCTGCAGAACAAACCGGGGCAATAACAGTAGAGCTGGGCCATTAGCCACTGACCATACTGGGGCTATTGCACTGGGGCTGGGCCATTAGCCACTGACCATACTGGGGCCATAGCAGTGGGGCTGGGCCATTAGTCACAGAGTGAACCAAGGCTATAGCAAGACGGTCCATTGGTAGATTGGTTGCCGTGGTAGCTCTTTGTAGTAGACACTCATACTGGATCTGGCAACCATTAGTCTGGGGAGAAGTGGAGGCACTGTACATTATTTTGGATGTGATTACAGTACCAATTTTGGCCACAATCCTACATACAATCCTACATACAGGAGCTTTAAGACCCTGTCAAAGACCAGACCACATGCTTACAGAACAGTTTAAATGTGTGGATATTTTGGCATTGCTTGTGTTGAATACCCAGACTGTTTCACAGTTTCACTCCACATACACACAAAAACATTTGAGAGGTTCAAAATCTGGGTAATGTGAAATCTTCTATTCTACTCTCCTGAATTGTGAAAAAGTTTAGTAGTTTGTTTAATGTTTTGAATAAGATTATTGATGTATAATATTTCACAAGATCATGGAGATAAGGCAGAATGTGCAGCTAACAAAGTATTCTGATAGAGGTCCACTTGGATGAGTACTCTATACAGAACAACTGTCCCAGTAAAGTTTGTTTTAAAGTTCCCTGTTTTGTTTTGCCTCTGATTAATCGATGAGAAGTTGACAGTTACTTTTCATACTCCCAACGGTTTGGTAGTAGCTGTAATTGGGTTAGGTGATCTCTTTGAAATATATATATATTTTATATATAATATGAATGATTCTTAAAAAAAAGGTATTTTCAAAACTTTCAAATTTTCTGTCAGAAGATGCTAATTATGCACAAAAAAGTGATCCTCAAGGTACATCCAGTAATAGTGCAGTTAACTTTTTTGTAAAATGATGAACACGTTTAATATTCTATATTAACATAGATAGAACATAATACAATCGAAGAACACTGCACGTGATGTCATTATGTCCATTGTCCCTATAGATTATATTCGCATACAAACATAATAAAGCAGAATAAAGGCTAAACATACTAAGATGTTAGAATACTTAGATGTTTCATAAATGATTACATTTTAACAGAAAACGTACACATCCAATGGGACAGGAAGTAGTCACCATCGTGTGCTCGTGCGCAGAACAATCGGAATCGGGTTTCCTCTACGGGTCCGCCTCTCGTGAATGAAACCCGCCATCTTGTTGCGTCGAAGAAGAGAAGAGCAGAGCAGATATGGCTGACTACAGCAGCGTGGCTCCCCCGTCCTCAAACACCGGTGGCGGAATGAATGATGCTTTTAAAGATGCTCTTCAACGAGCACGACAGGTAAGTTGTATATAATACTATATATTGTAAAAGTGATGCCATAGACCGTTGGTACAATGTGTGTTTTCGCTTTCTGTTGCGAACTGCAGCATCATGTCAGGCTATGCTAAGCTAGCAAACGATGGTGACTGCATCCAAAGCTGTAAAAGCAAAATCAGTGGTACACACGCAAGTGATCCAAGACCAAGTTATGATTATTTAACTTAACAATGGTAGGTACCTTTTTCGATAGGTTATTTGTTTATATAAGGGCATGAGAGAAGTTAAATATGTAGTTCAAGCTTTCCTTTGTTGGTCCAGACTTCCGGACAGAAATGTAGGCCGCAACCAATGTGCCCATCCAAACATATGACACACCAAATGAGCGGAAAAACACATATTTAAAATGTTTTTCTTTCTATGTTTTGTGTTTCAGATTGCAGCAAAGATCGGTGGCGATGGCGTTGCAGCAGCTCCAACAAATGAATTTGGCTACGGGGGCCAGAAAAGGCCCCTGGAGGACGCTGGTGGGTATTTTCCCATGCCTAACCTCAATATCGGTCAGTGGCTCAAATCGATTTAATGCAAGTCTTGTTAGTTATGCTTGCCTGTATGTTTTAATAACTAACAAACTGTAATTAACTAGATATGTTTGCAAATTAAATTGGTGTTATTTATAATAATGCATTTACAGCTAAAGACTAACGGTAAATGTAATTGCAATACCGTAATTATTTATAGTGTAATGATGATTTATAATTGATGTTGGTTAATATGCTTTGTCACTGTAATTTTTTTTATATGCTCATCTGTTCTTAGTTATTTCTAATCTTACAATATAAATGTCTATAATTAAAGTCAGTTGTATGGTAATATGTCCTAGGTATTTTTTTTATTGTTGTGCTAATGGTGTTTACTCATTGAATGTATTTCAGGTCTCCCAGATTCAGTTTCAACATGCATTCAGTCAGCATCGTTATGTCTTCACTTGCTAACCTGATAATTAGTTCAAGTAATGCAGTCTGATGCACAGAGTGTAGGTCCATAACATTTTAACATCCCCTGAAGATGGGTCAGGGCTTCACCTCTGACTTATTTTGGGATAAGTAAATGGATCTTGTTTTTACACTTCTGCTATCAAACGGTATATGATTCTTAGGAGTGTAGAGTAGTACATTTCATTAATGTTATAGTGAAATATACAAAACAAACTGTCCACAGTACAAGTTTGTAGATGTCCCATAAAATGTGTTTGGTCAATGATGAGAAACCATGCACCACGCTGAAAAGCTGATGTGGAACCCATCCTAATATATCTGAGACCTATACACAAATCTGCATACCACCAGTTTTATGGGTTTGTAGCTTTTACAGATCTGAAAATTTGAGCAACTTCATGAAGGCTGTTCTTATGACATTTTATAGATCACAATTCAATTACATTTAACCAGAAAATAGGACTGGGATTTGATATTTCTTCATATTCAGGGAAGAATATGATTTTAAAATGTCTTGGATTTTACTTTTTGAAAACCAAATAAGTCCTGACTTAAATCAGTTTCTTTTCTTAGTCTTGATGGTTCCTTTCCTGTATTTTAGGTAGGGGAAGTCTGTTGTGTGATAGTTGGTAGAATGAAAGATAACTTATACTGGTTATTATGTCATGTTGTCACAGACCAACCAGAGACAAAGAAGGTGGCCACAAATGATGGTAAGTGATTCAATAATATGGTTGCAGTTGACAGTTAGTGTAATTAGAAAATAATTGAGTTAATTCTAGTAATTTGCATGAAATTAATTCAATCTGAAAGTTGTATAGATACAAACCTCCAATATTTTCCCCTTCTCACTTTGTCTACTTTTCTTTCAGCCTTTTCAGCAATGGGTGGAATGGGTGGCCCTTCAAGGTACATACTAGTTGAATTTAAGAACGCTTAGGACCTGCACTTGTTGACTTTTTTTATTGTGATGTTTACCGTAATTTGTTCATATTCTCAGGTCAACGTCAGAGGAATTCAAGGTCCCTGATGGGATGGTTGGATTCAGTAAGTATTTGATTAAACATTATACCCCTCAAAAATCAGTTGAATTTTGTTAGTCTTGCATAGATGAACACCAAAATGTCTTCTTTCATAGTTATTGGAAGAGGAGGTGAACAGATATCGCGTCTACAACAGGAATCGGGATGTAAAATACAGATTGCTCCTGGTAAGTTCTAATGTGTTGCTGGAATTTATAATCTTGGGGATAATTGTTAGGTTTTGTTATTTTTGCCGTGTTTTCATATATGTAGTTAAGTTAAATTGCTTGCCATTCGTTACAGACAGTGGAGGGATGCCAGAGAGGTCTGTGACATTAACTGGATCACCAGAGTCCATCCAGTGAGTTTCCAACTTTTTTCTGTTTAAAATGTATATGTCTATGGTTATTTGGTTTGTCAAGACAATGTGTGATCATGACTTCCACCCCACCCCAATTATCCTTCCCTTCCTCAACCAGGACAGCAAAGCGGCTGTTAACAGAAATTGTTGAAAAAGGACGTCCAGCTCCAGCGTTCCACCACAATGATGGACCAGGCATGACTGTTCAGGAGATTATGGTCCCTGCCTCTAAAGCCGGCCTTGTCATTGGCAAAGGAGGTGAAACCATCAAAAGCCTACAAGTGAGTGTTGAAACAGCTAAGAACGTTGGTAAAGGAGAGAAGATTTAGTGTTCCCAAAATAAATGAGTTTTGTGTGCACACTTGTGAGCCTGATTTCTCATATCCTCCAGGAAAGAGCTGGAGTCAAGATGGTCATGATTCAGGATGGACCCCAAAACACAGGTGCTGACAAACCACTTCGTATTTCAGGAGAACCATTTAAAGTTCAGGTGGGTGTACTGTGCTGCTCACTTTATAGAATATAACTCAGCATAACATATAATTGGTGTCATATGAGGTGAAATTGATGGAAAAGTTTTATAATGCAACCTGCTTTGTCTTCATCAGCAAGCCAAAGAAATGGTAATGGAACTGATCCGAGACCAGGGCTTCAGAGAACAGAGGGGCGAGTATGGTTCCAGGATCGGAGGAGGGGATAGCTTGGATGTAGGTATTTCTCAGGTTTTTCAATAATGAGATTAAAGATCAGGGTTTGAGACTAAGTTTTTGCACTGGCGGCCCTGACTTTTTTTTTTTTTCTTGGTACACCAGTACAAAGGTTAGGTGCACCCAAAATTTTCAACCGCATTGCATTTAATACCACAGTTTTGCATGTTCACTTTTTTTTTAATCTTCTATACAGACAATACTGATTTGTAAATGATTAGCCGACAGTTTTTATAACAATGTTCTAGTTTTTACACTTCTGCTATCAAACGGTATATGATTCTTAGGAGTGTAGAGTAGTACATTTCATTAATGTTATAGTGAAACATACAAAACAAACTGTCCACAGTACAAGTTTGTAGATGTCCCATAAAATGTGTTTGGTCAATGATGAGAAACCATGCACCACGCTGAAAAGCTGATGTGGAACCCATCCTAATATATCTGAGACCTATACACAAATCTGCATACCACCAGTTTTATGGGTTTGTAGCTTTTACAGATCTGAAAATTTGAGCAACTTCATGAAGGCTGTTCTTTGTGACATTTTATAGATCACAATTAAATTACATTTTTACCAGAAAATAGGACTGGGATTTGATATTCCTTCATATTCAGGAAAGAATATGATTTTAAAATGTCTTGGATTTTACTTTTTGAAAACCATATAAGTCCTGACATAAATCAGTTTCTTTTCTTAGTCTTAATGGTTCCTTTCCTGTATTTTAGGTAGGGGAAGTCTGTTGTGTGATAGTTGGTAGAATGAAAGATACCTATATATATCTATATGTCTTCTATACAGACAATACTGATTTGTAAATGATTAGTCGACAGTTTTTATAACAATGTTCTTTATTTGGAGCACAGCTCTACAAGAACGATTACAACTGAAAAGTGCTATTGCTTAAAGTGCTTCACTGAGCCGAAATTTCAACTTACAACATCAAGATATATTATTAGAGGAAAAAAATACATTCTAAATTAAAAGTGCAAGTGGCTATAAGGCTCCAAACTGAAGAGCTCCATATCGTATGGACTATCCTCCATTGCAATTGCATGCCCCTTAGACGTACTTGCATCCTACATCATTCAGTAAGAGTGTGTGTGATGCACGTGTCTGCGCTGCAAATGACAGCTGCGCAGTGATAGCCATCAGCACATAGCCGATGCAAGTCTGTGTTGACAACTAATTAGAACATTGTTATAACAGAAAGTCCCGATGTTTGGTTTAAATACACCATCAAACGGATAATCGGTGATTAGCTGATGCAAGTGTTTATATTGACAACTAATTAGAACATGCATGACTCAGTACAACCCAAACCATGCCCATCTGCATGAACTGGCATGCAAATAGTGAGTCCCATCTCTTGTTGATCACGCAGACTAACTTTTAGAGTTGCGGACATTTTTTCACCAAGAGCTGGTTGCACCGCTGCGACCTCAAAAGTCGTACTTTTGAGCAATTGGGTTGAATGTGCGACCAAATTGGTCATACTCTAGAGCCCTGAAGATGATTCCATTGAGTGTCATTGAATTTTGTTTGGTTTTTGTCTTCATTTAGGTCCCTGTCCCCCGGTTTGCTGTAGGAATCGTTATTGGTAGAAATGGAGAAATGATCAAGAAAATTCAGAATGACACGGGTGTAAGGATCCAATTTAAACCAGGTTGGTGATTTAATATGGATGACACGTCTCAAATTAAATCATTTTGTACAATTCATGTTTGTAGATGGATCTTAAGTGTGTGGTTAATGATAAAAAAAAATATGCTGATGTAGAACCTCGACCCTAGTTTTTGACACTTGTGCACCAATACCTGCAGACAGTTTAATGCAAATACATTCACTTACAGATTAGGCTTATTTTTATTAATGCATTGAAACCCACTGTTTTCAGTGGCTCATTAATTTCTAATTGTTGCATTTTCTCCCACTAGATGATGGCAGCACGCCAGATAGGATAGCACAGATCATGGGTCCCCCTGACCAGGCTCAGCATGCTGCAGAAATCATCTCAGATCTCCTAAGGAGTGTACAGGCCGGTGGTCCTCCAGGACATGGCGGTGGTAGAGGGCGTGGACGTGGACAGGGCAATTGGAACATGGGGCCACCTGGAGGCCTGCAGGAGTTCACCTTCACTGTCCCAACCATGAAAACAGGACTCATTATAGGAAAAGGCAAGTGGCCACCTCAAAGCACATCTGTCAGAATGTTTCATTTGTAGCTAATTATTGTAGAAGAATTTATTCATCAATTCATTCACAATATATTTTCAAGATATCCCTAAAATGTGCTTGGTCTATGATGAGAAACCGTGCACCACGCTGAAAAGCTGATGCGAAACCACAACCCTAATTTATCTGAGACCTGCACAAAAATCTGGACCAGTAGTTTAATACAACTGTTGTCATTACTATCGTAGAGAGGTTTGTTATGAAAAGTTCAACATATATTTATATCAGATTAATTTAAAATGATTAACGTTACTTTTTTTGCTTTACTAACTTCCAACATTATGTTTCATACAGTATGAGGCACTGGAAGATATTTCTGTATGTGGTTTATTATATTTACTACAATTAATTTAGTTTTTTTTTTTTTTTCCTATCCCAGGTGGTGAGACGATCAAGGGTATCAGTCAGCAGTCAGGAGCAAGAATCGAGCTGCAGAGGAACCCTCCACCCAACTCTGATCCCAACATAAAAATGTTTACAGTTCGCGGTTCCCCTCAACAAATTGACTATGCCAGACAACTAGTGGAAGAAAAAATTGGGGTGAGTTGCACCTAATCACAGTGAAGATGTTCCGTTTCTAAGTTTTTTTTGAACATTATTATGACCATATATTTTACATATAAACAGGGACCTGTCACTCCAATGGGTGGACCCCATGGTCCCCCTGGTCCACATGGTGGTCCAGGCCCACACGGTCCTCCAGGGCCACCTGGCCCTCCTGGAGCTCCCATGGGACCATACAACCCTGGACCATACAACCAGGGACCTCCAGGACCACAGTAAGTGTAGTACACTTCTTATAGCTAAATTTCCATTCAAAGTGTTTAATAACCTGGTTTGGACTGGCTCTAAATGTAAACAGTCATGAGTTAACTTTTGTTATGATGTGGTGCTATATAATTCCAATTTGATTGAACTGAATTTCTAAAGACAAAACTGTACATGTGAAACCTGTTGATAGTTTTTTCTTCTTCTTATAGCGGTCCTCCTGCACCTTATCAGCCTCAGGGATGGGGCAATGGCTATCCACATTGGCAGCAGGGGCAGCCTGATCCAAGTAAGTATCTGTAGCTGCTATTTGAATTATTGATACATTGACCAGATGACATGGACATAGGTTGTTAGAAATATGCAGTGATTTGTAGTCGCTCATTAAACATACCTTCTACAGATAAAGCAGCAGCAGATGCCAATGCAGCAGCCTGGGCAGCCTATTATGCCCAGTACAGCCAGCAGCCTCAGGCGCCCATGACCCCGACCAGTGGAGCTCCTGGCACGACTCAGACCAATGGCCAAGGTAACAATACTGTTCCTCCATAAGCTAAGTGCCTGTGCTGTAGCGGAAGCTTCATGAGTTCAGAGCAGTGTAGGCCACTAGCTTTGCTGTAGTACTGTCCGGTGTGCTCGTGTCTTGTTTTCCATTGACACAAGACAAATTGGTTGGTTTTCACCTTTTTAATTACTTTGCCTTTACAGAGCAGCTTTTTTCTTTTTTCGTATGACCCCAGGAACAGGGTAGTTTTCCTCCACCATCCCTAGGCTGACAGACCGACCCAGGCAGGTGGAGGACAAACTGCTGAGAATGATTTACTAATTACAAGTACCGTTTTTTTTAACAGGTGACCCACAGGCTGCAGGTCAGAGTGGACAGGCAGATTACACCAAGGCCTGGGAGGAATATTACAAGAAAATGGGTATATGAACGTAGTTTCAGTGTACACCTTTTTTTTTTAACACCAGGCAGTCTAAACAGCCACTGGGCTTTGAATCGGCTTCTTTTTCAGGTCTGGGTATTTTGTCAGAATGGCTGACTTGCTGTGGAGCGTTTTCACTGTGCCTCCACTCTGTTTGACATTTGACGCCTGTGCTGTTTAGACTGCAACACTTTGATTATCTACAGGACTGAGCTGCCGACACAGAACCACCATAATGAGTTTTGGACTAGATTATTTTCCAGATTATTTTAGGGCTCTATTCAAACTGATGGCAGAGCACCGCCATGTGTTACGAATGTGACTGAATGTTTGTAGAGATAGGGGATTGGAAAATGCAACCTGTTTTGAGTTGGTGGCTGATGTGTAATGTTATGTATGCAACAATTGTAGCTTGAAAATGATTAAAAGTATCTGATTTAACTTAACAGTGGGTTGCATTAACACGTCTTTGCTTCTTTTTACAGGTCAACAGAGTCAGCAACCTCAGGACTACACAAAAGCCTGGGAGGAGTATTACAAAAAACAAGGTTGGTACTATATTTAAATTGTGGTTTAGGAACCTGCTGACAAGACTCTGATATTTGATCACTTGATGCATACCGTACTACAGGGGTTGCATAAGGCAAAAATGAATCTTAATCCTAACATAACTGTCTCAGTATAAAGAACATACCAGTATATAGAGACAACAAAGCAAATAACGACTTGATGCACAAATTAATATGAATTAACGGAAAAAAACTTGAAACAAGTCTATTGCACTTTATACTATTAGAAATATCCTAGGAATTAAACATGATAATGGCATGCAGAAACTAGGGATGGTGAAATCTTGGCTGATAACTGAGCCTCATTAACCGGTTGAAGTCGGTCACAGAGAAAAGAAAACACTTGCTTTGTTGGCTCACACTCGCACACAACCATTACGTACCGTGGCACGCTTCAGTCACTTTGCTTTTTAAACATGAGTCACTGCGAGGTCGAGCCATGTTATGTTAAAAACTAATTTTAAACTGTCACGCACAGAGAAAACATTCGATGTTCTAGTAAATTATGCTGCTAAAATCATGGGTGAAAAGAAGCTTAGGTTGGCTAATGATGGATTACAACAGTTTGAACGCAGCACACTGCCTGTAAAGTCATATTTAATGGTTGTAGTGCCATCCTCTGGCCAAAGAGGCATTTCAATCGTTTTGTCATCTTTCAATTGTCTGTCCATTCAACAACATAATTAGCCCAGTTTCACTATCCCTATTCACTCCACGTATGGGTCTAGGAATGCATCCTAGATAGGGGAGGTGGACTAAAAGATTGTCTTTCAAATATGCAATAGGACGGTACTACAACCAATTGCCTAATCTTTAGATGACGTAGTTGATGTGCTGGAAAGTTCAGAGTCCAGATAAAGTTACAAATGACTAAACAAAATAGGGGGTTATGGAGCTTAACAACTGTTGTCGCTTCTGTAAAAAGAATTTAAAGATTGCTGCGGTTTTCTCACCTTTTGATAAAAGGAAATCTTCTTCTTCTGTGGTTTCTGCAAATTGTCGCAGCTCTGTCGTCACTTTATTACGCCCACCCTCTGACTCAATACTTCACTGTGATTCGCTGGCCAGTTTCAAGGAAATGTATGGAAAAGTTACCGAGGATAACTGGACCGTCCCCAGTGGAAAGTTAGATTTGCTGCTGCTCGGGGCGTCGAGCACGCCTAGGCTACAACATAATGACATTATCTGAAGAATATTTTGACACATCTGCACAAAATTAAACTGTTGATGCGTCTTGGCATACTTTTTGGTCATTTTTTGTAGGTCAAATGACTTATGAGTACTTTAAAATATCAATATGTATATAACTTTTACAGACGGGGCATCAACTTTCAACAGAATCTGACACTATATTTGGTTGAGGGGTAATAATGGGGGTAATAACAGGGGTTAATAATCTGCACGGTACATATTTATATTGATTCAGGGCCGTAAAAGTATTGCTTATACTATATAAAGCAGAGTCTGTTCAGAGTAACCTTCTTTGTATGTCCCTTATACTGCATTCTGGATTTTGTAATACTGTTGTATTAGTGTTGTTGTTTTAAGGGTGGTTGTGTTCCAATTGCAGACCTCTTTGGTGGAGGATTTGCTCTCTCAGCCACCCAAGAGAAAGAGAAGGTTTCTGACCCACCACACAGAGGTAGTGGTGGTGGGTTCGTTCCCTTTCTTACATACACATGCACACACACACTCTGAATGATATTTTGTAATCTGAACAAAAGTTACATGTGGTTTGTGCCTTTTTTTTTAAGATTTGTGGGGAAAAAAAACAACTATCTTGTATATTAGCTTTTATGCTTCAAATAAAAATTAAGTCCAAGGCTAAACATGAAGATAATTTTCCTGTGTCAAGTAAAAGGCCACTGAAACCAGAAACCTGTTGGATTTAAATACAATGGCATTTTTACTGATTACTTGTGTGAAAAATAGTGTTTTCTTTTATTCCTGTCAATTTCTAAAAAGCAAATTTTCATGGCTTAATGAAAATTATTACATTACAGCGGTTTCTCATCTACATTCTAAAAATAACCGGTAATAAGTAGCTCTTCCACTCCAGGTTAGTACTGATTTTACAGTTCCTGGTCGTCGTAGGGTAGCGCATTACTTCCGTGTTGTCTCCTCAAGGAATTGTTAATGAACTTGTTTCGCGTTATCTCATTGGAATTTTTACGTGGGCCACCAGAGACTGAATCTCCTGGACTGACCATGGTGTCGTTTTGGGCTGTTGTTAGTTTATTTCACACATGATGCCATCTTGGATTCAAACAAAGCTTGGGTGGATAGCGTTCATTCTATCACCTGTGTGCCACTCTAAAAGAAAGCTCTGTCTATATTTTGAATAATAATTTTAAAAAGGTTAGGAACCACATCATCTAATCATCAGTGTTCTGTTCACCTGCGAGTGCAACAGTCATTATGTGAATTGGGTTGTGCTAAAAAGCTAATCTGTAGCAACTGAATGTTTACCATGGAGAAAGTTTACTTGTGACTGAGACAGATTATACGAACTCTCATCTGGACCCACACAAGCAGAAGGTGAGCAGCTGTTTAGGACCAAACCCATTGTAGTTCAAACTGTGCAGGTATAGGCCAACGCTATGACCAGTCAGCGTAACAGTGACATTTTCTTCAGTGGAGCGAGCTGGTATATTAAACTTTTGCTGTAACCAGGTGGCAAAACACCAAAAACAACCTCCAAGATAAATGAACAGAATGCCTCTTTGTGTTGATGTTGAAGTCTTCTAAAAACCAATTCTGAAGTTGAGTCAAACCACCGCTAGCTTTCTTCTTGTGCTGCTTCCACTGTTGCAGGGCTGTGTCACCCTGCCAAGCCCCGCCCCAAACGCTTAAATGGGGGAGAGAAAAAAACCTTGTGTTGTGATTGGTAGGTCAGGTTAGCTGGCCTGGTGTGGGTGATACTAGGTTTTAGCGAGTCTAGACCAATACGCCAGGCAAAAGTACTTTGGCCGGTAGGCGGGTTCATTCAGTTTACGAGGGTAAGTGACTGACACTAAATCAGGAGAAGGCGTAGTATAAATGGATAATCTTGGTTTATAGGAAAATGTATTTAATTCATACCATAATGTAAATGTTGGGCTAGCACCAGTTAATGAAACCTGCTATTTGTTTTCTCATGTCCTTACCTTTAATTTCATGAACATGGGGGAAGTACCTGTAGTTTTGCTCCAGTTGTTTATTCACATCTGTGAGGTAATTTAAACGTCAAACGATGCCATCACACCTCACCTTGTGTCTACGTTCTGCGTTTACCCACCCAAGCCTTTTTCAAGATGGCTGCCGTGTGAATTAACGTACTGTCAACCAGTCAATGTCTGCAGGGTTTATACTAGGATGTGACTTCTGGTCTAAAACACTATTAAAAATTCACTACAAACTACTCTAATGTAATGTTTCCACGGGTTCGTTCAAAGTATCAGTATCATTAATCAAACAAATCAAATGTATTTAGCATCACATTATGACAAAAGTTTTCTCATGACACTTTACATTTATTTTGGGCACATAAAATTCTCATCTGCAGTGTGTTGCTGCTTATGAATTACTGATCTTCCTCACGTAGTTGGGAGTTGATGTTGAACGCTAACGTCTGTCCAGGTCAAGCAGCCCCTCAGGCCTCGGCGGCAGCAGCGACCTCTCAGCCAGGAGGCCAGCCGGACTACAGCGCCGCCTGGGCTGAGTACTACAGGCAGCAGGCCGCGTACTACGGCACCGCCAACCCTCAGACGATGGGCGCCGCACCACAAGCCCCTCAGGTACACCCCCAATAAGAATCTGCCCTCCACATCCACTTCATACTCAATAGTTGTGTGCCTTAACCCTGTTCCCTCCTCAGGTTTTTACAGGGTTCCAGTGACTGCTGCACACCTAACCAAACACTCCTTCCTCCCAACACAGGCTTTTTTTTTAGCTTTTTATTTTGGGAAGCTGAGTCCACTGTTTCTGCTGTTAACATGCAACGTATCTTCTATGTATTTCTTCTGCACAGGGCCAGTAATGTGAAGTGGACATAAAGTAAATGCTACATTGTCGAAACAAAATCCTTTGTTAAATGTTTGGATGCAGACGCCTTGATGAAGATCTTAAATTTCCTTGGTTTGAAAGTGTTTCACATAGATGGCAGATTACCCGGCGAACACGTCCTCTTTCATTATTTTTTTTTTTTTTTTGTTCTCCTTTCTCTTGTAAATGGTCTGTTTTTAGTGAGGTAATTATACATATGGTCATTCCAGCCCTGTATCTACATTAAATGTGGTTAGAAGTCATGTTTATTAAACTGTAGACATTACCATGTAAATCATCTCAGTTTTAAAATGTTATTGCCTGTTGTGTTTTTGCAATAAAACAAACTGAAACCTCCTGTGTCGGTAAGTTGGGGTGGTTTTGAAACAAAAGGGTTGACATGATGATTTCCTGTACTTTTTTTTTTTTTTTTTCTTGTTCCTTTATTTTTACCTGGGGGGGTGGAGCTTTGGGTTAGCAGGCCATGTGTAAGGTTATGTCAGTTGAATCAAAGTTGTGCTGTCCTGTCTCTCTCCAACTGTCAATAAGGCTTTTAGATACGATATGTGCAATGATCCTGAAGTGGTTCACTCCTACAAACGTCCCAGTTGCTCCATATTTTTCAACACACCTGTTTTCCTGATATTTGCTCTGACTTCAGCATTAGACCGATGTTTTGTCATTAGAAAGTTGACACGTTTATTATGTACCGTATTCATGCATCGACTGCGTTACTATGGCGATCTTGTTGCTTTTTTTGTTGTTTTCGTTGCTTGGTTTTGCTGACATTGTTGAGGTAGTATGCACTGTTGTTTTGCCTTGATAGACACTTCCTCCTCCACAGGCAAGTTTAGAAAAGCGGTAAGCAGGTATTTTTCTAAACAATGTTTCTCAGAAAACAGTTACAAGAAATGTTGCATACTTGTAGTGTTACTATTTTTTATTTTATTTTTTGCTGTTCTTTTTCCAGGACAGTCAGGTAAATTGCCAATGTATCAAAAATGCATTGAAAAATTTGTCTTGCCCATTTTCTAATGGTGAACTAACTCATGTATAAATTTGTTGGACTTTTTAAACATGTTTTTTAATATAAAACATTGCAAAAAAAAGTCATTTTTGCTGTGCCCATTCTGTTAGTGTTTATCCAATACAAGACTGTAGATTTGTAGGCTCGGGGGTGGCTAAGCAGTCTTCATCCATGAGTTGAGCCCTCCTATACTGTAAGTACAATACTGTGACTCAGAGATACTTGCCTTTTTGATGCTTTATAAATTGCAAAAGTTGTAGTATTTTTTTTTATTTTTTGTCATATATATATATATATATATATATTGCCATTTCCCCCCTTTTCCTGGGTAAGTATCAAATGTTCTGGGCGAGGCCTAGGCCTTTAGACTTTGATTCTTGTACTACATGTTTCTTGAGACTTATTTCCCCCCTTGTGTGACTCTATAATATGCAGATTAAATCTCTTGCAGTATGTTGACACAGTTTGATTTGTAGATTGTCTTAGCTCTTGGGTAGTAGTTAACATTTTAGTTGGATTCTTCTGAAATGAAGGTTTGAATGTCAGCTTGTTACACTGTTGGTAGGAAAAGCTAAAAGATTTCCATGTGGTTTTTAATATCTGACCATCTGACTTCCTAAAGTGCCACTGTGTAGTTGACTCATGTTTTTTTTTTTTTTTTTTTTTTACATGCCATTTTATTGCAAGATAAACTGACATTGCTTAGGAAACTGCTGCATAAATTCAGTGTAGCATGCTTAGGCCTCTTAAATGTCCTTTGAGCATGTTCAGTGCTAGTAGTGGAAGTGCTTCTGATTAGCTCACAAGATGCAGAACATTGAATTGAAACTTTTTTTTCCTTTTTTTAACAAGCACTGTTAATTTCAAGGTCAGATTCTTTTGACTGCATTGTTCACTGATGGCAAACAGTGCGATATATCTGATCTTTGCAGTGTCATCCCAGACCTTGCACCTTAGGTTCTGCTGCAATAACACAGGTAAGCGAAACCTAAGGAAACCAGTGTCTTATTTTTTTTTATTTCAAAATTTTTTTTGTCCACTGACATGACCAGTTTATATGCAAACAAATGCTTACCTGTGCCCGTTACAATGCATTGATGTTTAGTCATAAGTAATGTCCTTTTATAAGTAATCAATAGCCCCTTTGATCTGCTCTGCTTTATGAATGAACTGCATGATATGAGCTGTATTCATCTCTTATGCCACGTTTTTGACCTTTTGAAATTGACTTTTAAGTTTTAAGCAAAAGTTGTAGGTTCACTGAGGAAATGTTGTTTGGTCGTATGTGCTTAATGTTTGTCGATAGCCTTATCTTTGCCTCCTGGTAAGTCTGACGGCGACTGTATAACCGATGCGTAGAGATCTTTTGACACTGGTGTAACAAGTGCATGCCTTGCAAGACCTGTTAGCAATATAATCAAACGTATTAGGTCAGGATTTGTATTTTATTTTCTGTCGTGGTGTGAATCTGCCCTCAAGTGCAGTGCAAATCTACTATTGAAACGCTGCTGCCTTCACTTCTCGCTCACAGTGTTGGAGGATGCCGCAAGCTTAGGTGGTAGAATCAGGCCCTGTCGTAGTTTGTCCCCAAAAGGAGGAATCCTTTGAGTCAATCCCACTGCTGAACGTAGACCGTTCAAGAGCTCCAGTGATAAGGTAAAGCCAAAAAACCCAAAGCAAAGTACTGAAATTTGAAACTGTGATTGCAAAGTGTTGGTTAGATGTGTTTTCACAGCTTGGATTGACTGTTTTTTTTTTTTTTTAATTTTTAACAATGCCACAGTGTGTTTGGAGTTGTCTGATAGTCTGACCTGTATTGATTCTCTCTATATTTATATAAAAAGCCTTGATCTAATAACCACAGATGGGGGAATGTACTTCAGAAAGTTGGATGAGGACAGGAACTGATGTACTTTGAATGATTCACTTTTTCTAAATGGGGTTATAAGTTAAAATCACATTTATTTGTAGTTCAAAGGTTACACGCCGAGTATATTTTTTTTGTGGCTGTTCGCTCTCTGTCCATATGAGATGCTCTTCCTTTGAGCTAAGTGTTTCAGAGTTCGTGGGGGTGTAGAAGACAAAACAGAAGTGAGAAATAAGGAGCATGCCTTAGAGGTAAAAAAAAAAGGTTTCCTGTGCTGTGTACAATACGTCTTTGGTTTGTTTTTTGAATGAAATGTTCTGACTTTTAAAATGTTGCCATGTTAAGTAATAAAGTTGTAACAAATAAGTTGGACTGATGTACTCTGGTTTTATTTGAATGTAGAAAATGACAGAATAAGAATCTTAAATGCTTTATTTGCTTGGAGTCTACACAAAATGTAACACTTTTCCTGTGCACAAATGGGTCATTCAACAATGTAGAAATGCACAAATCCAAAAGTTACTGCATTTGTTCAATCACACAATTCCCAAATTCTGCTTGTGTGGTTCATTTTAGATTCTTAGGCTCTTTGTAGGCCACGACTAAACTCTGGACGTCATTGTCAGGAAGACAATATTAAGTAAATTTTTTTTCTCCATTCTCTCCGGCATGGATTAGTTTTAAATACACAACTTCATGCCAATTTTGTAATCTGTGCCACTGCGTAGTATTAGATTAGTGCATCCCTAATGAAGTGTATTCCAGACTAGAGTTTGTCCCATTTCTGGCTCTTAAATATATTACATGTATTGCTCATGTGCATGTTTTTACATGGCAGTGACGTCTCAGCAGCACAGACAAGCAGTTCTCACATGTTAAAGGTTTAACATTTCATACAGTACTGACATTCACTGCAGACAAGGCTTGAACATGTGCATTGATAAGGCTTCAGGGGTTGTTTTCATGGACAGGAGGTTGTTTGACAGTTATTTTTTTTTTCCACTGACAGCTGCAGATGTAGAGTTTAAATGATTTCAACATTGCATAAATAGTGTTTACCTATACAGAAGCCAAAAGCACAACCTTTTAAAATAAATAAAATCTGACGGAACACTAACATTTCAGTTTTATTATACAATACTGATGAACTGCTTTACACCCCAATGGTTTCCCTGGACAATGTGCCGACAAAACAAAGCACATTTAATATGCATCATTTTCACTGCTAACGTTCAGAAAGTTTATCATAGATATTCATATGCTGCTCTACTGCTTGTTTACACTGAGCACACTTCCCTTCTGTTACAGGCCTTTCTACTTCTAAAAATATACCTTGCATTACTTAGCTGTGGAATAAAAAATAGACTACTCTGAAATGCAATAAATATGTCTGGCCTTATACGATGTGCTAACTACAAAAAACCATGTCACTCATTCATCTTCAGATATTATTGCTATGATCATTTGATGTGCACAGACCATGGCACAACGATGAAGGGGCTGCACCAAAAAAAAAAAAAGGCAAACCACTGGCTCTCTCCAACGATGATGGGAAATGTGAATTGTGGTTGTCAGCAATTTTTACATTTATGTGCTTGAAGTGGAACCTCAGGTTAAAAAACAAAACAAAAAAACACACCCACGGATAGTTTTCTTTGGTCCGACAGTTGGTGTGAAGGCAACGCAGAACGAACGCTGAAGGTTTGTTAAATGGACGGGATGTGACTGGACACTTTACTGTACTCGAGCATCCAGGAGGGCGTTGGGCAGGAGCTGCACCTGGGGTGAGCTGCAGCTGTTCAGATGGCGCAGGGAGTCTGCTCCCAGGTAGGCCAGCAGCAGTTCAGAGCGACGGTGCAGCAGGTGCAGCATGTCTTCAGCCAGACTCTCCACTGAACAGTAACGCACCTTATCCAGGTCGAAAATGTCCTTCAGAAAGTACAGCACCTGGTCCTAAACCAAGAGGTGCTTCAGTTAGTACCTTCAGGGAAACTGACAGAACACTGCACAGGAGGGGGTGGAATGATTTTAAGACTGACCTTGAAGAAGCAGCAGAAGTCGTGCAGTGAACTCTTTGGCCCGAGGAAGCCCCAGGCCAACACCGGGCTGATCTGTTCACACACTGTGTAGAAGTGAGCAATGAAGCCATCGGACTCCTGAAAAAGAAAGGAAAAAAATTAATTCATATAAGTTTCTGATCTAAGCTAAAATAAAAGGTCCATTTCTGCAGAAAAGTCAGTGAGACATTCAGTTCTTCTAAAAATAATCTGATGGTTTACCTTCATGTGTTGCCTCTTCTGCTTCAGCACTGACCAACAGCTGGACGCCACCGCCTGTGGAAGGAGGCGTTCAATACTTATGACACACACACACACACACACAAACTGTAGAAAAACTGATGTAAAGAAAGAAATAAACACATGAAGGGTTCATATTATAAAGTGTTAATATCTCAGTGTTTTTGTTCTATTTTTGTCAGAGAAACAGCGTCTACTACACAATACTAGTAATGTTTTTTTTTTTGACTGGCTGAGACATTTTATGTTTTACAACTTCATGTAGTGTTGTGAGGTCATATGCACTTTAACCTTTGAACCAACAGGTGGGTTTGGGTTTAATCCTCGTCATTTATTTGCCATCCCAGTAAAAGGTAGTTTTGATGACCATATCGCAATGACTTTGAATTCATTTTCCAGTAACTAAATATTTGAAATATTACTTAATTTTGATTAGAAAAAGGAAAAATCGCAGCTATTTATCGCAACTTTCACTTCCTCCCACCTGAAAAGCTCATTTAACATCAGACATTTTAGGCCGCAACTATCTCAAAAAAGGTCCGGGAAATCCTGGAGGGACGGATTAATTAATAAATAAGAGTTGTATTGTGTTATAATACATTTAGATGAAAATCTAATTCCCTGTAGGACGCGTCTCAAATGCATGCGTTTACTCACAGTTTCCTTAAAGGAGCTGTTCAACCAGCGGTTATTAATTACATTCTGGATGGAGATGGGTGGATTCTCCAGATCCTCAAATGAGTCCATTAGAATGAAATCCAACACTATGTCGTAGAAGTTCAAATGTTTCACCTGATGAGAACAGACATTTAATATTAATATTTATTTCGCGGAGAACCGGTTATAGTCTGGTCTCCATCAGAACACTTGAGCATCCTCACCCCTCGTGTGGCCAGCTCCACCTCTGTGTTTTCCCAGTGCTCCGTGTGCTCCAGGAAGGAAAGCATCTCTTCAAACACTTCTTCAAACCTCTTTGGACTCTGAAGGAGCAAATGGGAAACGTTTCCATTTGTGAAATCCTCTGAAGAGGCTCAGGTTAAACAGTCGAATGGCTTTTAACACTTGCTGTAACGTTACCTTGTGAGCTTTAACAATAATGGAGGACAGGGTTTTCTTTCCAGTATCGGCCAGAAATGTCCTGGTCGTCCTCTCACACAAAATGAGCTGGAGACAAAACATTACATTCACTTCATTTCACTGTTTCAATATTATCTGTCACAAGTAAAAGTTTGTCAGTTTTAAATGCACCAGTATGATTCACTTGGTAAACACATCAGCAGAGGTGGAAGTAACTAAGTAGAAGTACTCCCTTTACTGTATTTAAGTACAGTTTTTAAGTATCTGTATTTGAGTATTTTCTATCTCATACAGTAATTATCTATTTCTTTTCCCATAATGACTTTTCCCCCTCATAATTATGACTTTTTATCTCAGAGTTTAGATTTTTTTCTCATAATTATGCTTTTAAAAATTATATATATATATATATGATTTTTAAGTTTTTCCTAAATGTCCTGTCCATATCCACTAAACTGAGTACCATGACTATAGTACCATACTATAAAACACAGTACACAGTAATTCACTTTTAAAAGCTTTTTTCCCCTGCTTTTATAAGTATTATTTAATCTATAGCAAAAAATAAAAATGCAGTTTTAAGTAACTAACTAAGTAAAAGTACTTCCTTTACTGTATTTAAGTACAGTTTTTAAGTATCTGTACTTCACTTGAGTATTTATTTTTCTGGCAGCTTTTTAGTTTTTTTTTTTTTTTTTTTTTTTTTTACTATTTTTGTATAAATATCTGTACTTTTTATACTCTTTATATTCTCAGAATTGTCAAAATTAGACAAATGTAACGGTATGAAAAATAAGTTGTGAATCAGTAATTGTGAATGACTATATCATAATTTTAAGTTTTTATCTCATAATTTTTCATTTCTTATTCGGCTGTGGCTCAGTTGGTAGAGTGGGTCGCCCAATGACCGAGAGGTTGGCGATTCGCGTCCCGGCTCTGGCTGTCCACGTGTCGAAGTGTCCTTGGGCAAGACACTGAACCCTGGCTTAGGCCCCCAATAGGACTTACCATAGACCTTAGAAACCTACTGGTGTATGAGTGTGTGTGTGTGAATGGGTGAATGAGAGGCTAATGTAAAGCACTTTGAGCACCATGAAGGTGGAAAAGAACTATATAAATGCAGTCCATTTACCATTTAATTTTGACTTTTTATTTCATGATTTAGATTTTTTTAAATTTCATAATTATTAAAATCTATTTATGACTCTTGAATTGTTCCTAAATGTCCTGTCCATACCCACTAAACTGAGTACCATGAGCCAATAAAACACATCTACACGGTAGATGGATATTTGACATTTTTCCTGTTTAAATAAGTATTATTTCATCCATAGCAAAAAAAGAAATGCTGTTTTAGTTTTCACTTTATTGAAGTAAAGAAGTACAATTTTATTACAATTTGAATTGTAATAAAGGAGTTGAATCAGTACTTCTACTTTTACCAGAGTATTTTTTCCACACAGGTAGCTGTACTTCTACTTAAGTACAGAATGTGAGTACTTTGACCACCTCTGCACATCAGGCATCATTTCATCCTGCTCTGACTAAATCTAAACTGTTTATACACTTTAGGTAAAAACTTAGAGTAATTACGTAAAGTAATAAGTGTACCACAGATCAGTGAAAATAATAAAGTATACATTATCAGTGGAAGATTTTCTGAAACACCATTTTCATTTGTCCTCATTTTAAAGCAGAATTTATTGAGCACATACCTGACATGCCTGTCGCACACAGTGTAACTTGGCGAGGAAATCTACATCTCCGAGACACTCCAGCATTTCGGTTCTATGACCACAAACAAAGATGATTTAGGATTTTATTTCACATGGATAAATTTGATAGTGTGGGTTACACATGTAGGATAACTGTGTTAATTTACCGCAGCACTCTGCAGGAGATCTTGCCTTCCTCTGCCATCTGCAGTGCCTCCTCGTAGAAAGGATGATGACCCAGGACACTCCTCAGCTCTCTGTGTTCCGACAGCTGACATTGATTAGACACAGAAAAGCAGGCGTCAGAATCTGAATATTCAATAATCCCAAAAGCTTCCTGGCAGTGACTGGGGATTATTTTTGGTTTATTTTGCTTTAGTTTTGCTCTTTTTTTGTCTTAATTGGCTAAGATGTTGACATGCATCCAGGGGCGTAGCACCACATTCTGGGCCCAATGTCAGTGGGCCCCTATCCATGCCAGTGCAGGAGGTATGAAAGAAAAAAAAGAAAGTATTTATTCAAAATAAAAAATTATTTAAGATATACAATAAGATTATATTGATGAGTGGTTCTTTAATTCACCACCTGAACTGATGCATTTAGCCTACTTGTGCTCATATACCCAAGACTAAACTATTTTGTGCCTCCAAGAGGGGGCCCCAGGATGTCCAATACATTGGCAGGACTGTAGCATGAAATTTGTCATGAAGTCTCTCAGTTGATGTTATCAATATTTGTAATGATACAAATTAATTGGAGGGCCCAGTTTATTTGAAAACAAAAAACATTACAAAAAAATAATAATCTGGGTTTTCAAGGGCCCCTCTCCCAACTCAGGTGCGCCCCACCCCCACTATGACGCCCCAGCATGCATCTATTCATATTACTTGTTTATAACAACTGAACATCTGTTTACTGTGTTCTGCAAAAGCAAGAAAAAAGATTTGGACAAAACAATTAATCCCAGGGGGGAAATTATTGGATGTTAGTCACTCTGTTCAAATCTACTGAAAAGTAGCAGGAAAGAAATGATCACAACAACAGAAAAAGAAGAAAATGTTATATATACATATTAAAACACTCCATTAAGAAAAAAATTACAGCAGTCAGTATACACTAGACAATATATTATCAATATGATCATTGCAGAAACATGCATAAGAAGCAAAACTATCCTTGTGTTTAATTAAAATGCCATGGTTATAAAGTGGTGTTATGTAGTTTGACGCCCACAGGTAGGAATGGCTTCCTATGTCATTCAGTGGTGCATTTGAGTGCTTGCTTTTACTTTGAAGGGCTTTGAAGGGACTAGAACGTCTGTGTCTGTAAAGCTCATTAGTAGCCGAGTCCTGACCTGGAGCAGGAATGTCCTGACTCATGGTAGTTTGAAATTAATATTCATTTTCTCCACAACATTAGCTCTAAAAATGGATAAACATGGGCTGAATGTTGTGTTCTGCCCAGTAGTTTGTTTGCTCAGATCCCTCTCCATACTACTGTGGCGTTAAGGGACTGTAGTAAAAAACAGCTACTGGCTAAAAATGAGCTGTATGTCCAACCCTGATGGAGGAATGATGAAACTCTATTTATAGTGACACACTTATGTACCAGAGTGCTTCATACTCATGGGTGAGGATGGTTTTTTTTTTTTTGCTGTTGTAGGTTCCTCTTTTCTTATTTTTCTTATTCTTCTTACTTGAAGTGTATTAACTGGACATTGCATTCACTCATTTGGTATACAAGAGTTTTTTTAGGATTGGGTTTTTGTTTTGCATAAATGTGTGTTATTACTACGCATTGACATTAAAACTTTTGACACATACATTATTGTTATAGCACAGACTTTTTCTCCTCATAAATAAAATATACATAAAAAGCTTAAGCCTTCAAATGTTAATTACAAGGAATGTTCTAGTTTCACTCAGCAGCTCTAGGCTTTTTTATCAACAACTTTAGTTTGGTTCGTTGTGGGTCAAGTACACTGGTGAGCATGGGATTTAGAAACCAAACCCCCTGCTGAGTTCATGGCTGGAGCAGATTAGCTGAATAATGGTAAACACAGTGAGGCGAACATCAAATGCCTTCTGTGATCCACCCAGTACATTGTTGTCATGACTACAGATGGTTTGACTTCATAATTATCTACATGATCCTCTTGATTACTCTGCCCAGGAATGGAGGAGTTATGTGTGTGTGCCATGGTTTATCTTTTTGTTTGTTTGTTTGTGTGCAACGTAACCAAAACAGTTATGGATGGATTTGGCTGAAAATGTCAGGAAATACTGATTAAAGAACAAGGAACAAGTGATTCAATTTTGGTGGTGATCAGTGGAAGGTATGTGTGTGTGTGCGTGGGGAGGTGGGTTAGGAGCAACATAACTCAAAAAGTTATGGATGGATTTGGCTGAAAGGTTCAGAAAATGTAGATACTGACACAAGGAACAAGTGATAAAAGTTTGGTGGTGATCAGTGGAGGGGAGTCTGCTCTGCCTTGGTGGAGTCTGCGCTCTCTGAGTGCTTTTCTAGTTGTATTTTTTCAAGTGTTCTGTGAGTAATATGAACATGCAGAACATGACTGACCTCAGCAGCAGACACAAAGGAATCAGTGGAGGCGATGCTGATGCTGTCTCTCAGACCACCATCGTCCAGCTCGTCTCTGGAAAAACTCTCTGCCATTTTAAAAGGTGGTGGAGATTTTAATACACAATTTAGATTTCAACTATGTATCTGGACGATCCATAAAACTATATATAACAAACACAACTAGCCTATTATTAAAGCTTTGATTTGGCGTTCTTGTATTTGCATTGGACAGTATGTACGTCTCTGTGTGTGACTCACCTTGGCTATTGTTGTGGACTGACGGCTCTGACATACCCAACACTTCCTCAAACTCCTCCTGCAGGTGATACGCCCGCTGAAGCAGAGACTTCAGTCTGTGGATGAACTCTGCGCTGATGACATCCTGCGCACAAACACATTCAGAGACAAAGTTCCTATAATGAGTCGACTTACAAAATGTCAACATGTTGTTTGGTAAAGAAATAAAAAATAAAATCATCAGACTAATCTGAGGCTTTTAAAAATCCAAACAGTTCATTATTGGAATGATTATACCACTGAATGATAAGTTAAATCAACAAGCTTACTCAAGAACAACTGTGTCTATCTGTGTGCTGCTGATAGTGGATTAGTGTCTATTCTGGTGTTGTTCGACCTTAGCGCAGAGTTTGACACATTCAGAGACTGGACTCCAAGATCGGCATCCGCGATATTGCACTTAGTTGGTTTAAATCTTACCTCTCTAACAGATATCACTTCTTTCATGTAAATCAACAATCATCCCAACGGTCTAGAGTAAAATATGGCGTCCCGCAGGGTTCAGTGCTTGGGCCTATATTGTTTTTACTGTACATGCTGCAACTGGGTAATATAATTCAAAAGCACGATATTAATTTCCATTGCTATGCAGATGATACCCAACTATATCTATCAATGAAGCCTGGTCAAACTGGTCAAATAGATAACTCAGTGCTTGTGTTCGCGCTATACAGACATGGATGGCTCATAATTATCTTCTCTTGAACGCAGAGATTTTATTGATTGGTTCTCAATCTGCCAGAGCGTCTATTTCTTCTCATGTTGGTTCAATGAATAATATTTCTGTGTCGGCCAGTTCAACTGTTCGTAACTTAGGTGTGATTTTTGATGAGGAACTCTCCTTCAAACTCCATTTGTGACAAAATTTGCAAAAATTAATCTTTTCATCTGCGTAACATTACTAAAGTTAGAAGCATTCTCTCTAAATCGGATGCAGAAAAACTTATTCATGCATTTGTGTCTTCGAGAATAGACTACTGCAACTCTTTGTTCGCAGGATGTCCAAACAATTCTATTAATATCCTTCACCTTGTCCAGAACTCAGCTGCACGGATACTGACAGGAACTAGACGGAGAGAGCACATAACTCCAGTGCTGACGTCTCCCAGTGGAGTTTAGAATTAGATTTAAAATATTATTATTAACATATAAGTGCCTAAAAGATTTGGCACCTATTTATCTTCAAGATTTAATTGTACCCTATGTTCCACCCAGATCACTTCGGTCACAACACTTACAACTTCTGGACCCCCCACGAATCAATAAGTGTACCGCAGGTGGCAGATCGTTTTGTTACTAGGCTTCAGTCCTTTGGAACACGCTTCCTATCAATGTTAAACAGGCTGACACAGTTAATTCTTTCAAATCACTGTTAAAAACTTACCTCTTCCACCTAGCTTTTGAATAATTACTGCTCAGTTTGTTGTTGATGGTCTCCTTTTTATTTATTTTTGTTAATTTGCTGTTTTATTTATCATTTTTGTTGTGAAATGTTATGTTAAAATAGACTTTCAATTTACAGCCCTTTGGGGCAGCGGTGGCTGTGACATTGGGCTTTACAAAAATAAAATGATTTGATTTGTGTTTGGGTGTCCTAGCGTAGCTCTTTGACCTGTTCTGATTAAAACCCTACCAACCAGGTTAGAAAGGCAGGAGGGGGAGGACAACATATTTATGGCTGCAGTGGGTGTTTGTGTGTAATCTACAGGGTTTGTTCAGGCGTAGCACTGATTACATAACATTACATAACAGTGACAATAGTACAGAAAGGTTGAATCAATATGGAAGCTTTTTAGATCATTTGTACATCATTTATCTAGTGAATGTGAGCCATATGACCAAGTGCAAGACCTGTTCTTTTGGAACATGTAAAATACTCCTCAGTTTACTATTTGCTTTCATTTCTTCAGTAAAAAGTCACCACAGCCACTAAACAGACTCATTTCACCATAACCTCAGCAGAAAAATACCTTAAAGCTTTCAAAAAGTAATGCATAAATCATGTATTTTGCTGTAATTCTTTGCATTTGCTGTGATTGAAGCTTCAAATAATTCTTATGCAAATATAAAATTCATACACGTAAGCGGCAATCAATGCAAACAAAACCAATTTACATTCAGATGGTTTTGTTACATCAAGGGCATCAACACATTTCTTATAGCACTGAGAGAAAAACAGCAAAAATGTGTAAAAACAGCAGATTATGTTTCAAACCTTCTAGTCCATTAAAGTGACTTCAAAAGCAACAATTCTTATATTCATTAACATTTTCAAAGGTGAATGATGAATCAGTTTTGTGTGTAGTAATTCTTAATTTGTTTTTATTTCAGTCATATATGAGACAAATGGCACGAATCAACACATCCGTAACTGAAACCATAAAAATATATGTGATGATAATAACACTCGTTTTTCTACATTATTCAGTCCTCAGTATGAAAAGGTTTTTATAATGCTATATTTTAGTTAAGCGTGTCGGTGTACCTCCATGCCCTGCTCAGCGATGGCATCTCCAGCTCCTGTTTTGATGGAGGCACAACTTGCGTCATCTTCACCTTGTCTGCTCCTGAATGTTAATGCCTCCTCCCACCTCCTCAACGCCTCTTCGAACAAATCCATACCTGAACAAAACATATGCGTATACTCCGAATTATGATGAATCTGAGACGTGATCGACTGTTCTGCTCTCACAGATTAAAAACTAATTTAAAAACAGTGGCGGGGTTAAAAGGACTCTTTACCCATCAGGTACAAGTTTTCTGGTGTGGTGACGGGCAAATTGACAATGCTGCAGATGTCAGCGTCCCCTGGCCTGTCCCAGCAGGTGGATTCATTTGCACAGGTGCTGCTGCTGGATGAGTTCATGCTTTTCACCTGAAGAGAAAACAGCCGTAAAACAAGTCATCATTGAATGCTAGTTTGTTAACATTTCTATGAACTACTTCTTCTTCTAACAATTGATCCTTTGGCTTACTGAGGTCAGACTTTGCAAAGACTGGGACAGCTTTCTGTAGGATTCTGTTGTGAGAACCAGACCAGTGGAGTATCCATTCTTTGAGTTGAGAGACAGAGTAATGTTTTGTAGGCTGGTGTTACCTGGACAGACAAAGATAGCGGTGTATAACAAAAGACAGTCAACAATGATAATATTCTTCATGATATATAGGCATGTACGGCAATTACACTGTGAAGAAGCTAAACTTAAAGGTGTCATTCAGCTGAAAACCACTTTTCCACGCTCCTTTTGGAATCTGATGGGTCACCCCGAGTTACCGACACATGCTGCCTTTGAAAGAAAGGCAGAAAACGACGATAGGAACGCGGGACCCAGAAAAAGGCGATCCATCTAACGTCAGATGGACTTTAGCGTCACCCATGTGGGGTTCAGCCCGTTCTCCAGCAAATCTGAAGTAGCATTAGCATTAGCATCTACAAGAGAAGACAGTGCTGCAGTAGCTGCTGCAAAAACTTGAAAAAAAATGGCAGATCAAACTGGTTCATGTGTTCTCTGTAGAAATAAAGCCTCGTTTTTTCCCCTGCACGTTTTCAGAACAAGCAACGGCACGAAACCTAGCTGGATGCTACTCTGGTAAAAGTAAAGACACACAGAGAGCGAGAGGGGAAGGGGGAGTGTTCCTTCACGTATTCTGAGCCAATCAGAGACATCTTGTGACCACGTATGAGGAAGTATTGGTAAACTCTTTTGTTCGACCTCAAGTAATTTTTGTACTGTGAAAAAACAGCTGGAAACAAAGCAATCCGGAGTTTAAAAAAAAAAAAAAATAGAATCAATATATAATGTATTCAATGACAATGGCGACCACAGTAATATTAATGAAATAACCATGGAATGACAGCTTTAAACTATATGCAGTAATGAAGATTACATTGCGCTGCAAATGTAGGAGCGTCTTCTTTAGATTAATGACTACAGTTTAATCATATAGTCATCATTCATGTTGCATTTGTACATTTTCTCAAAGAAAAAAAACAAAACTGTATTTACAAGTTGGGTATCTAATAATATCCTGGATCAAGGTCAACATGAACAGATACAGGCCACTCCTCAAATACGAGCAGGATAAAAAAAAAAAATCAACATGGACACAGACTTCTGGCGTGACCAGTTCAGCATTCAACATATTCAATAATATAAAGATTTCAGCCACTGAAAGCATGTGTCAACAGAATTTACAGACGCCCCAGGGATGTAGAATGTAATGCTTACATTAACAAATGCACAGTGAATCGATTCTACCACTGAAATGCTAGTAAGCTTTTATTATGACAGAACTAAGGATGTGTAGCATTGGTTTTTAATGCAGGTTTAGTTTCAGCATCGAGAAGTGGTGCCAGGCACAACAAACCCCCCCCCCCCCGCACACATTTGACCTGATGTGCCCTCTCTCTTATTATGAAAACACATTTTTGGTGACTGTGACCTTTGACCTACATTCACTAAAATATACTACTACTACTACTACTACTAATAATAATACATTTTATTTGAAAGCGCCTTTCAAGACACCCAAGATCACTGTACAGGAATTTAAAACAAGTTAAAAACAATAACTATTTCAATAAATAAGGAGGAGGGACCATGTGAAGTGGTTAGACAGTGTATGCAAGTCTGAAAAGATGTGTTTGGAGTTTTTATTTAAAGATGGACAGGGTGGCAGAGTTATAGAGGTCAGGTGGCAGAGAGATCCAGAGTTGGGAGCAGAGCGGCTGACAGCTCTGCTCCTCATAGTGCAAAGATGGGCAGTGGAAACTGTGAGGTGGAGAGAAGATGGAGATCTGAAGGCACAGGATGGAGCGACAGGAAGTCAGAGAGGTTATGGAAGGACTTGTAATTTAATGGGATCTACTCTGGAGCACCTCAGACCTTTCCTGAAAATGTCATAGAAATTGGTCCAATAGTTTTTTTGTTGGTTTTTTTTTTCCATAAAGCTGCTGACAGACAAACAGAACCAAAAACAACACCCCTCTCCCGTTCAGGGGCAGGTTTAAAATGGGATTGGATTATCATACTAAATAGGATCATTTCTATTAAACAGAGGAAACTTAAAAAAAAAAATAAAAAAGCTTGGTACCTCCTGCAGATGGGATTAATGACGGCCTTAGTCATGAAGAGATTACAGTTGAAGTGCTCACTTGACTCCACTTTAATCCTGTGATTCTTTTCATTGCTCTTTTCAAACATTTGAAGGTAACTCAGTCGCAGCTTAACGTGTCGTCTGATTACATCACATTCGTGTAACTGGCCTAACACACTAAACTGAGATTACAGGTCAGTAAGTTTCTGGTTAAAGGGGAAAAAATAGAATTAAGTAGGCTTCCTACCGTTCTCTGCAGTGGCTTTGGAGAAAAAGTCAAAGTTGGCCTGCTCCCACTGTGGAGAGTGAGTCCTCTTTTTGCCCTTCCTCCTACGGAAGCGGCGGGCCAGGAACAGGAGCGACGCGGCACCAAAGGCAGTGGCAGCCACAAGCTTCTTGGTACCTGTGCTGACACTCACCTGGAAGACAGAGGGTGGATGAGTGTCAGCTTCAACAATTAAGCACCCAGTTGTTTTTTCTTTAAGTAAAAACCATTAAATCAACCCTTTAAAAAAAAAATCAAACATTTTACGTTATCTAACGCGGGGTATAATTTAAAGTGAAGCGAATATTAGCTTGATTTTTAAAGACATTTTTAAAATGCATTAGTCACATGGAGCAAATACTTTTTTAGGTTCTATATCGTCTTGAATCAATGTCCCACACACAGCATTATACATCACAGGTAAAAGCAATCAGCAACTGAAATGATTAAAAAAATTTAATATTTCCAAGTTTTTCTTATTTATAATCCTTCCAGTTAAATGTGGAAACTGACAGAAAACAACAGAACCATTTGAGTGACCTTTTAATGCTGTTTCAATGTGTTACAGATCACATTTCTGCCCAGGGAACAGAGATGGTTACAGCTGATGACAGTATCGTGAATACTTTAGGAAACAATGTTTTTGCATCTGTTAATAGCGGCACTGATGACGGCTAATGGTCACAAAGGGTTGTTCCACTTCATAGGATAACGTTTCAACCCCTAACATTTGCAGCTCCATTTCGAGCATAGTGTCAAGTGCAAGGGCCAATGGGGAGGGATAAAGGTTGAATTGGGATTGGGCCAAACACTGTCTTCAATAAACAGTAAAATGGTATACCGGTATATCCACTGTGTGTGTGTGTGTGTGTGTTTTTTTTTTGCACAGTGTTAGTGTCAAAAATTCAGTTTCATTTATCATTTCTCAAATAGACAATAAAAAAAAAAAAATCGTAACTATTTTATGGAACCGTTTACAACATTTCAGTGTCACTTGTTAGCAAAAAAAAAGGATATAAAGATAAATTAAATAAAAATGAAACCGAAGGATGAAAATATGTAAATGTCGTCACTTTAATTAAATATTTTTTTGCTTGTATGTGTCATATTTTAAGTCTGTGACTCTGTAGGAACTAATTATTCAATAGTATAAGAATATAGAAAGGTCATTTACAATCAGATTATTTGGAAAATATGTTCTATGAGCCGTTTATATCATTTCAGCTGTAATATGCATGTGAAGAAAAAAAAAGATGTTAATTTTGAGTCCTTGCATCATCATTTTTCCCACTGGGTTTTGGAGTTTTTTCTTGCCGAGAAGGAGGGTCTAAGGACAGGGGATGCTTGGGACTTTTTCGTGTATCTCTGTAGTTGATTGTGTTTTTGTAAAGCCCTTTGAGACGACTTTGTTGTGATTTAGGGCTTTATAAATAAAATTGAATTGAATTGAATTGAATCTGCGTTACCTCAAATTTTTATTTCTGTAATTTGGAACATGTGTCACGTGAAACCACTTACTGAGACCTATTCACATATGTATTAACCGTAAAATGTATGTTATTTAATTTTCAACACAGACCTTATTGAACATGAAAGTTGTCTGTGTGTCACTGCTTAATGTGGTCCTGGGATCATTTGAGTCTAACAAATTGTTGACGGAAATAAAAGGCAACAGTGTGAAGGCCCCGCCTGATAAGCGTTCAACAGAGGACACATAACTAAGAGGAGTCAAAGTCCAACAGGCGATACTGAGTATAGCATGTCACATAGACTTTTGAAGAATCCACTTCAGATAACGTGTGTAGTCTTTCTGTGTCTATAGATAGGCACATCAATGACGAGGGGGATTAGCCATGCTGGCAGCACCACTGCACATGCACAACTACCGCAGATTACATAAACACTGAGTACCGACAACAACCATAATACTGGGGTTTTTCTAAGCTTATGAATGGATTTGGATAATAAAATGTTGCTATCTGCCTGCAGTGATCTCTGTCTCTTTTTCAGGTTTTTCAGGTCATACTCACAGATTCCCGAGCACACTTCTAATTATTATAATCTTTCTTTCTGCTCCTTTCAACTCATTTCACCCACTTCCACAACACATTAGTAGCAAACAATCTCACACTTTCTACAGGCTCTGTACTGAGCCTGCACCTGAGTCACATGATCAGCCTATCATCCAGCTCTGCAGACAAATGATAATGATCTCCAGGTGTGCTGAAAGAAGGAAACATCTAAAACGTGCAGGACAGTGGCACTGTAGGACCAGGGTTGTTGACCCCTGATCTGTCCATGGGAGTGGATCTCTCATTCAGTGTGGTTCTCCTCAAGATTTGTTCTTTTTCCCACTGGGGTTTGGAGTTTTTTCTTGCTGAGAAGGAGGGTCTCAGGACAGGGGATGCTTGGGAATTCATCTATTTCTGTGATTGATTGATTTTTCTTTTTTTTGTAAAGCCCTGTGAGGCGACATTGTTGTGATTTGGGGCTCAATAAATAAAATTTAATTGAACCTACCAGATCAGTTTCAGTTAACCCTTGTGCGGTCCTTCGTAAAAGGCACACTGGCTGCGTCCTACAATCGGGTCTTAAAAACCCAGATTCCAAAGTTCAGTTCCATAGACTCATCACCCCACCCCCCAAGGATATATTACTGTTTTCAGTAGTAAGCAATGGCATCCTACAGTACGTATAAAAAGGTACATTTGTGAGCCACCGGGTCTCTTTGACCCGAAGGACCGCACAAGGGTTAACACCAAAATATATGTCCATTCACAAATTCTCCAGGTAGGGGTACATTTTAAACTCGTATTTTAGCTAACCCTAACCGAATCTAAACATATTTTATGTGGAGACTTCGACAATTACTGTCAATTTGTGGAAGTAAACTCTGACAAATTCTGTGTTAAGAGCAAACCACACAAATTAACACAATTAAATATACAAAAGACAAATGACAGAAGCCAGCAAGAACTCCCAGCAGCCATGTTGTAAATATATTTTCAAACGGATGATTACCTGAGCCAGGGAGTTGTAGAAGGAGAGGGGTAGGTCGACCATGCGCAGGGCAGCAGCCTTGACAGACAGCTGTGAATTTGTAAGGGTCTCATGTGTCATTGTGGTGGTCTATACATGACTTGGAAACTCTTACATCCCCATCATGAGTCTACTCTCTGGAGCTGGAGAAGAAAACAGGAATGAGTGGCTTGAATGGATTAAACAATGAGCTGCTGACATACAGCAGTTACAGTGTGTACAGTTTATGACACAATCCTCACCTGAATCAGAAGAACCACTTATTATATTATTATACTCATGTATTTGACTAAGATACTGTAAAAAAAATCCCTGTTAACATAAATATTTTTTCAACATAATTATAAAGTACAAGAAACCATTGATGTGTACACAACAGCATATTAGTGCCATGCAAGAATATAAAAACACTTGCCACTCCAAGAATAAAGTCATAAAATATCAAGATAAAACCTGTAATTTTATGAGAATAAAGGTGAATAGAAAAAGAGCCATAATTTCACCAGAATAAAGTCAGAATATTTTGAGAAGAATGCCATAATATTATGATAATAAAGTCATAGCTTTAAAAAAAAAAACCCACTGAATTTAACAAAAAAAAATTCCATACTTTTAGTGGACTAAATGTTGTAATATTTTGAGAATAAAGTCATGATTTAAAAAGGTGGGTAAAATATCCTAACTTACAAGAAACTAGTTACACATCAGACCCCACCCCCTGCAAACATGTTCCCTCATTTGCCCTATCTCTTATCATTGTGAAAACATATTTTTGTTGACTATGACCTTCACCTTTGATCTACATTCACGAAAATGTAATGAGATATATTCTGCACCACCTCGCACCTTTCCATGGAAAATTTGTCCAGTAGTAGATTTTGCATAAAGTTGCTGACAAACAGACAAACAAGCATACAAACAAAAATAAAAAATGAACAAAAACAATACCCCTCTCCCCTTTTGGGGGCAGGGTAAAAAGTTGTCACATAATACTTTGAACATTTTGAGAGGTTTGGGGTTTACAGTGTCACTCTACCATCAAGACCATGTTATTAGAACACTGTTCTGGGACATAATTCACATTTTTAGAGCATTATCACAACTATATTTTCAAGATATGATATGAATGTCACAACAGTATTTTCATTAAATGATGACATTGTTTTAGTTTTTTTTTAAACAAAGACATAATTCTCATATTATAGCTTTATTCACAAAAAAGTCTGACTTTATTCCTGTAAAATTATGAGTTACTATTAGACTTCATTCTCATACAATTACACAGTTTGAGTCAAAATTGTTAACGTTTACAGATCTCATAGAATTTCACACAGCTCAGATATTACTCAAAGCAAAAAATTTAATAAATTACTACCAAAAAACTATTCAGAAAACTGGAAGGGGGGTTATGAAATAAAGAGGACAACATCTGTTTAAAAGTTTAAAAGTGAGAACAAAAAGAACAAGTTTTAGTGTTTCAGTTACGGGAGTAAAAGGTTGGAACAGTCTGAAAGTGGAGGTCAACGAATGTGTAAACATCTGGAAATTTAAAAAGAGGTTTAAAGAGATAATCTATACACCTTATAAAACTGAAGACGGTGTTTGACTATAAACACATGGGACTGTTTGTTCATTCTGTGTTTATATTAAATCTGTTTATTTTACTATTATTATGTTTGTCATTATTATTATTACTATTATTGTTATTACTGTTATTATCCATTTTTATTTTATTTATGGATTTGTTTGTTGTGTAGGGGTGTATTTGTCTATGGTTTGTTTATTTGCTCTTGTAACTTTGTCCCATTCTTTACTTTATTGTCTATTCATTTTGTGTTGCCCTAAAGGATGCCTGTTTGTTTGTATTTATTCATTTTTTTTATTTCTTGGTATGTCAAATTAGGTATGTATGATTGAGTAGATAGATAGATAGATAGATTTCCTTTATTGTCATTGTACAGAAACTCAGAAAACAGTGAATCTGACAATGAAATGTCATTGCTTGGCAACCAGAATACACCACACACATGTTCGCATCGCATATTCGTTAAAAACTATAAAACATATATAAAAAAGAAAACATGTATAAAAAACATATAAAAACTGTATGTGAAGATGATAAGTGAGGTGAATTGTTCCAAGGGACTGGATCATATATTATGTCGATAGGAATTTAAACCATAGACTATTTTGTGGAGAAGGGGTGAAATTAAATAGGTTTTACTTCCTCCCACTACTTTTTGAATATGCAAATGAAGTCATGTTTTGTTTTGTTTTTGGTGTACTTATTCTTTTTTTTTTGTCTTGTTTGTCTCACTAGTGGGGACAGAGTGGGATTGTTTTGTTTGTTGCATATTTGAAATAAATTGAATTGAACTTTATCCAAGATATTTTACGATTTTATTCTCATACTCAGAAATATTTTTGATTTTCTTATGTGGTCCTAACATGCCATCGTAGATAGGACTATGACCAGACGTAGAAACATTACAGCTTCATTTGACAGGATATGTTCATCTGACCTACTGGACAGATAAAAATGCTTCAGGCAAACAAAGAACTGTGATAAACTGTCCCACATTACTGTATTGCAATTTATAATCCCAGTTGTGTCCACCTGACATGACTGACATCCAATACATGAGAGATTGATGAGGCTAATCACATGGATGTTAAGTCCATTTGCAGCTCAGTGTTAATCTGACAGTGTATATGGTTTGTTAGGATTCATGGCTTTGTTTATGTCAGACGGATGCATATGCGGCAATATGTGTTTGTAAAAAGAATTTGTACTTTGCAGGGGACAAACTGTGATTAGTGAACAGATGGTAATAACACTACATTAGGATGACACTATACTTTTTTAGACGTAGCAGCAGGCGAACATTAAAACTGACAACTCTTACAGTACTTCTCTCGCTGTTTAAAATGCGCAAAACCTCTATGGCAGGCATGGGCAAACTATTCCACAAAGGGCCGGTGTGGCTGCAGGTTTTTGTTCCAACCAACCAAGAGTACACAGTTTGAACAATGAACTCTCTAAAGACTGAGATCAGTTGATTAATTGAATCAAGTCTGCTGTGCTGCTGCTTGGTTGCAGCCACACTGGCCCTTTGGGAATGGTTTACCCATGCCTGCTTTATGGCATTGCTACTACGTTACTGTGAATATATATATTTTTTTTATTCAAACCCAACATACAAAATAGAGGTCAAAGTAGTATGAAAAGAAAAAATAAATAAAATGGAAAATAAATTAACTAAAAATAGGACATGCAGATAAGTGAGCAGTTAAGGCAGGTGAATTAACACATATGATTTTCAAAATCTTCCCATTTTGCTTTTATAATATAATTTTCACAGTTGAATCTCCAAAACATCTTTTCGCATCATCTGTGTCTTCCACATATTCAGTGTGGGAATTTGGGGTTTCTTCCAACACCTCAGAACAATCTGTGCACATGTTATTTGGCCAGTTTTTAATATTCTGAAACTGTATTTATTCAATTGAGGTACCACAGTTCTGTCTCCAAGGAGACATAGTCTTGGTGACCTGGTAAATTCACAATTTCCCCACAAGAGGAAGATCTTTGAACATACCCACAATGCATGGATAAGTGTTCCTCTTTCTGCTCCACACTTCCAACATAGATCATTATTAATTAGTCCTATTCTGTTAAGTCTTGATGGTGCAAAATAATACATAGAATTTATTTAATACTGAATAAATTTGCTTCTGGCTTCTCTTATGTATTCTTCAGTGTTGGAAATAATCCCTTCCCATATGTTTTCATCCAGTGTACACGACAGATCTCTCTCCCATATCATCCTGAGACCATCACAACTATTATTATTTGTCTAAGAACACATCTCATACAATCTTGAAGCAGTATGATGTATTTTGGTTAATTGTAAGTAAGACTCGATTTGACTTTAATTCTGAGCATCAGGAACCAACCCTTGATACAGTGTCTAATTTGGAAATATTTCCACATGTTACTGTGAATTTACAATAGTTAATTTGCCCATATACTTTCATTGAATTGTTTTATGATTAAACACTCAATCACTAAAAGATGAGATGGGAAATTGACAATAACTAAAGTTATCCTAAGTTAAATATGGACTCTTTAACTTTTACTTTTACTTTACAGTACAAACAAAACACAAGTTCAGTCTAAATTTCTCTCTATATATACACGTTTTATGAGTATTGATACTCAAGCTGAAGGTAAATCAGTAGAGTGCCTTTAAAGCTGTGTCTCTGACTACACATGGTAGAGAATTGCTCAACTGTTACTGGCCTGCCTTAGCATCTAGCTTAAAGGCTAAATGATATCTGCTAGCACATGATTAACTAGCTACATGTTTTCAGCCAGCCAAGAATAAACCATCCACGAACAAGAGCAACCTATCGGTTTGCTGGCGTCTAGTAAATACAATCAACAGAATATGAAAGTAAGACCATTTACCTCCTGAAATTAGCTGTCATTTAGCACCGGTCCACCGGCTGACCTCAACGGCAAGTGAAGGTCCAAGGAGCCGCGCGAGCCCATCTAGCTTGAATTTCAAAATAAAAGCATTTCTGTATCGAGTTCATAGGATTAAAGCTCCCCCTGTTGTCCTTCTGAAATATTACAGCCAAACCGTCACGGGTGTGCCATGAGATTTTGATCTATACGCACTGTTATCCACCAAGTTGGAATGAAATGGTTTTTTTTTTATCTCTTCCCATGAAACTGATGTGATGTTGTGATTTGTTCTGATAAAGTGTAATTGAATGACATCAGTGTGTAATCAGTGCAGCTGGTCAAAGGTAATTACTAATGTCTATAAATAGGAAAAAGGAAAATATATGTCAACATTTAATTATTTCAACTTTATGGACACTTAATCATAGTATAATTCTTACAAATGTGTGTGTTCAATACAATTGTTATATGGAGTTACATATAAATATGAATAATGTCTTTGTTTTTTTGTCATAACAGATGTCATACAATATTATATATGATATATAATATTATATAATATAGATTAGCTTTATTGACACCTTAGATTTTCCCATTTTGTTTTGTCAGAGGAAAAACTACAACATTAGCTTTTGAGCTGGTAGACAGGCAGGCAGACAGGTAGGTAGGTAGGTAGACAAATAGGTAGGTTGACAGATAGGTAGGTTGACAGATAGAAAGATAGATAGATAGATAGATAGATAGATAGATAGATAGATAGATAGATAGATAGATAGATAGATAGATAGATAGATAGATAGATAGATAGATAGATAGATAGATAGATAGATAGAAAGAAAGAAAGAAAGAAAGAAAGAAAGAAAGAAAGACAGACAGACAGACAGACAGACAGACAGACAGACAGACAGACAGACAGATAGATAGATAGATAGATAGATAGATAGAAAGAAAGAAAGAAAGAAAGAAAGAAAGAAAGAAAGACAGACAGACAGACAGACAGACAGACAGACAGACAGACAGACAGACAGACAGACAGACAGACAGACAGACAGATAGATAGATAGATAGATAGATAGATAGATAGATAGATAGATAGATAGATAGATAGATAGATAGATAGATAGATAGACAGATAGATAGATAGATAGATAGATAGATAGATAGATAGATAGATAGATAGATAGATAGATAGATAGATAGATAGATAGATAGATAGATAGATAGATAGATAGATTGACTGATTTACATAATTTGACTTTTCAATCATCCTCATTATTATTCATGAAAAACTGCATATACATATGTGCAAATTAGAAACTCTACTTTGCATATTTTTGTGACTTTCAGGAAGCTTGTTCATCCGAAAGTTCAGAACTTTAGAGATATGGAAATTTTCAGTAACAAAAATGTTAATTTACAATCAGCCTGGTAAATCTTTATTTGATCATTTTTGCAAAGCAGTGGTTGGTGTTTTCTTCAAGTGCTCTTTATGTGCTATTATTCTAATAATTTGCAGACAAACAATACACAACAAAAGCATGTATGTAGACTATGGAGTCCAAGAGCCCACGTCCACATATATAAAACCACTTAGCCCAGGACAGAAAGTGAAAGTTTGAATGCCATCTGCACAGTAAATTTTGCAGTGTTAAATCAACACTTAGAGAGTTTATTTAACTTCTTCTAGAGTGTATTTGGTCCCATTGTCTCCAAATTAACACTGCAAAATTTACAGTGTGTGGGCATAAACAAATCATACAGAACTTAATTTCTGTTAATTTTCAGGTAATTATGATGTAGATCTGAGTGGAAGTTTCATAAAGTGTGGAAATTGTTCTAAACCTTTTTGACACAGGTTGTTTAACAAGTAAGCTCTGTGTTTGTATATAACACTCAAGATTACATAATTTTATGTATTTCTACAGTGTCATATGCATACAGATGTCTGGTGAAATCAAGTGGTTTGGGAGGGTCAAGTGGATTTTTTTGTGTGTGTGAATACATATAGTATCATAATCTTTCTGTCCTTTGAAAAAAAAAAAATATGACTTGACTGAATTATAAATTTTATAGTTTCTATAATTTAAAAGATTTATCATGTCAGGCAAGCTCCGACTTTGGAACTGCTGTATTATATTAAATAATCAACATTTATTATATCACTTAAAACACCCAATTTGTCTTAAAATCTCAACTTTGCCAAGTCATAGGGAAGTATTTGTGTAGATTTATCAGCAAAGTGTGTGTTTATGTCTTAACACACTAGATGGCGCTTGGGATGGGTTTACTACACTGTCTATAACGTTTACAGAAACCAATTACCCTCTTTTCACTTTCAACCACCTCACACCTAATTTAGGTTATGCATGTGCAGGTAAACACTTCATAGAAGTTATTTGGGGAGTTATAACATAAAGTTATTGTGAAAAGTACACGTATTATATACTACCAACTACATTACTTTCTGAGACAACACAGGGACGCTGTCTTTTTAGTTCTGATGTTTACCAATAATATATATGCACACAAACAGAAAAGTGTAAGTAGTAAAAGAAGCAAACTGTAAAATGTGTATAGCAGGATGGGGAGGGTTTATCTGACTTTTGTAACCGGAAAAGGGGCGGAGTCAGTTGTAACGTTAGCAACCACGCTGAGAGACAGGAACGGTTAACGCAGTTAAATGTGAAGGTTTGCTCTCTCAATTATGCATCTCAACACTGACTGAATTTGTAAAGCAATCATCGCGTGAAACTGGAACTATCCGTGAAGGCTGACTTCTCATTGTCGTTCAGGTAAAACCGTGTCTATATTAATACGGGACGATAGCTACCTGCTGCTGACTCTTGTACAGTCACTGTGATATCGTCGGTGATCTTGGAATACAGGAACGTTAGCCAGCTAGCTAACATTAGCAGTTGGCAACAGTGGGGTGCTTCATCGATTACTTTCTCCTTAATAACGCGACTTTATTTTATGTTATCCCCACACCGCTTGTGTTTTATATTATTGCGCGTATCTGTTACCCGCTAAATTTACAATTAATCAGATGACCAGGAACTACCAACAGGCTAATGCTAATAGTAAAAGCGAAAGACTGCTAGCCAGTCTGTGACGCTGTCAAAGCCTCGCCTGATTTTGACAGCTCAGTTTGAGCAGTAGACAAGGCCAAAGCCACACACATCTGTAATGTCCACTCTGTACTCTCCACGTCTTTCTGCAAACCTTATACGCCTTTACCCCAAAGGAGAAGTGTGTAATCATGTAAATACGCTTGTGATATCGCAGCATACATCTGGGTAGCTAGCACTAACTGCTAATTAGCGACATCAACATCATCCATGTCACACCATTGTGTTTATTGTTTGTTGTTTTAGACGTGATGCTAGGTTTCTTTTAAAAATGTCTAGCTTTACACGCTAATGCAGCATTCTAATTGAGAAAAGCCTTTGTTTAATTTAGTAGTTATCCTCAGATTCACGTGTACCACTGGGGGTTTATGTGTCAACGCCCCACCCAGTCAACACCTCTTTGTGCCGGTTTAAACCACTAGTGTTTTTACATGTCGACGCCGAAGATCGTTTATCCTGATTTGGGATAGTGGACGCCTCAGGGATAGTTATTGTCTTCTACTCATTTTATTTCTTTGTCGCCTGAGGATGAAACCACTGAGTAATCCGTTTTGCCAGCTGTGTTACTACATTAGTTGGAACAGTGTCTGCTTAGTGCAAGAATTACTGTGGGTTTGTTGTTTTTACCTCCTGAACTTTATGCACCTGAGCTAAAAGAATTCCCAGAAGCCTGTTAAAAAGTGTATAGAATCATATCTGGCCTTGTGCAGTCTAAGAACCACGGGTGATTTTTCTGTTAAAGACAATGAGCAGAAACATTATTGACCCATACAGGTCAATAATATGTACTGTATTATTGGGAAGTAGCTTGTTTATGCAAGAGTGAGGTCACCAACAGTACCTTGTGATTAAGAGCCAGGCACATTTGTGGACACCTAAATGTAAACAAAATAGTATGTGATCTATCTAATACCCTGTGTTTTATATGGTCTTCCTCTCACATTTTCTTTTATCTGGACTTTCATAGTTTCAGGCAGCTCATAACTGTATGACAGCTTTTGATTGATCTAGTATGAATGAATGTGCTGCAGGGCTCTTCTGACATGCTTCTGATTACACGAATATTCATCTTTAGCCACAGTGTCAATTCATGTGCAACATTGCTTTAGGCAAAGTAGTTTCACAGCCAGTGCTTCTTTTCTTTATGTGTAGTAAAGTGGTGAAAAAAATTGCAAGTCATTCTGATAGGTAATTTAAATTCTGAGTTTTTGTTCAAAACAAATCCAGTTGAGTTGGATTGACTCCTGCAATGAATTTCCTCCCTTGCAGATATGTTCTCAATATTTGTTTATAATGTATCAATATTTATTACAGCTTAGTTTTGTGCAGCACAGGGTGTGCTTGTAATGTTTTTTTTTTTCATGTTTTTCTCTCCTTACATTTTTAATCATTCATTTACATTCCCAGTGTTTCTCAGACCTCTTTGTCTTGTGTTGCTTTCTGCAGAAATGTTCATCGTTTTTCAACTGCAACCATTGATTTCTCCTCAGCAGAAAACAGTCTCTTGTTTTATAATTCAAACATTTTTCTGGTACAGAAATGTTTATAGACAAGCCAAGAAATAGGCCTGGGAAATAACTTTTTTTAACATGATAAATATGATCTTATGATAAATTTATATATTGATATGATACATTTTTATATTGTCTTTTAGGTTATGGGTAAAAATGGGGTTTAAAATACTGACAAAATAATTGAGTCTTAGTGTTTTAACGTTCTGTTATATTTAAAGTAAGCTTAATTAGATAAGAAAAAATTTTTGTGAAGCTCTTTCAAAACACAGTACAAAATGTTTTAACTGAAAAAGGAAGAACACTGCAATGAAATTCACCACAATAGTAGAAAAAGTGCACACAAATAAATTTAAGCAATATAATGATGCATGCAGTCATGGTAAAATAGCATAAAACTGTAATTTAATGCTACATTGAAAGCAAGTACAGATAAAAATAAAATGGGAGTGTAAAATGAACAGTTATCAGATTTATTATATAAAAAAAGGCATCTGTTAAAGTACATTATAAAAACTCATTTCAAAACTGCACAGAATTAGTTTAGTTATGGTCAATTAAATGCAGTGACATGATTGTAATTTTTTCACCACAAAAATAACTTTAAAACAGTGAATGGACATCAGTTGTTTTGCTTTCTTCTCCTTTATTATATCCTTCTTATTGTCTTTGTTTCATTATGCGTTTTAAGTTCTTTTCTTGTTAGATTTTTTAATCAGCTTTTGTCTTTTTGTCACATTTGTCTTTGCATATTAAGTCTTTTCTGATGTTTATGATCTATTTATTTTTTCCTATCTTTGTGTCTTATTGTCTTCTTGTGTCTTTTACATTGGTTTAATCTCATTGCATCCTCTACATTGTTGTCAGGACTAATTCTCAGATACAAGTATTCCTATGATTTCTTGAACTTTCACTCAAAACTGAACATTCTCCTTGTGGGTATTGGCAGAAAAGGCACAGGCTCTGCTCTACTTTTATCCTTTGGTGATCTGATGATGGGTTAATACATCCAAGAGCGGTACTATTTGATTTGGATTCATGTTTGTGCACATTTGCTGACCTATCTCAAACTACCCTTTCCTCTTTATATGTTGTTGTCAGGGGGAAAGCCTGTAAAATGAAGTTGATCCACATGAGACGTGTTTATAGATTTTTATGTCTAAATATGCAGACTGCTGCTGAGGAGAATTTGATATGTACATTTGAAGACGTTGGTACATCTGTAAGACTTTGTCAAAACATTTTTCTTCCTTGTCAGCACTAAAATCATCTATGCGACACTATTCAAACACTGCTGCTTCTATGTGAGCTGTGGCATGTTAGTAGCTGATAATAACAGGAATTTGTCAGCCATGCAGGCTTGGAAAAATGTAGCCTATGTCTTCTGCTGGTGACTCAGGTTGCAGTAGCGTGACTGTTTTATTTTTCCTATGTTCTACTCTTGTACTGTATACTGTTCTCCCTGAAGTATCAAGTAGCAAATCTATACTTGCTGAAGAAGGCAAACTTGGGAAAAACAAAATTGGTAATTTCTGTTGTAGATTAGCAATAACTTAAGACACTCAAAATGATAGTGAAATACTGAATGTTGCTTCTTTCCCTTTCTCTTTTGCATCTTTTAGAGAAGCATAGGTGAGTGATGCCACCGTCCAGCTGCGATTGCCCCCACTTGGACTGTGTGGGGGAGATCACTAAGGAGGAACTTATTCAGAAATCACACGTGAGTCCTTCTAGCTCATGGTCCTCCACTGACACATACTCATAACATTTCCATCCTGAGGAGGATTTATTTATTTTTTCTTTTTTAGGGCCAGTGCCAAGACTGTAAAGTTGGAGGACCAAATCTGTGGGCATGTCTGGAGGTGAGACAGTGATAACAAGCATATACATTTTTGTATATTCTATTTTGAATGGGTTTAAACCAGGGGTTCTTAACCTTGTTAGGGGAACCCCACTAGTTTCATGTGCACATTCACTGAACCCTTCTTTATTGAACATTAAAATCTGATTTATTTTTTTCAAATTCAAGATGTAAGTATATATTTTGCACAGCTGGTTTTAGTAGTTTGCCCTGCTTTGTGATCAGGTAAGCCACTTCGTATGGTGCTGTGATGATTGGTTTGTTGATGGGTGCAAAGCCGAGAGCGGGCAGAGTAGCCTTTTCATCCAATCTGGCTCTTGTCACCTTGAATTCACCAAGCATTGTGTTTGTATATTCCACATCTCCATATAGCTTAACGAAGTGTTCCTTTAGTTTTGCTGGTGCTGGACTAGAATTGCGTAACTTGGCATTGCAAATCACGCAGATAGGACACTGACTTCCAGCATGTTCTCTTATACATGTGAATCCATATAGTACAAAGTCGACCGACCACTTTCTTTTTAGGCTCGACGTGGTATGGATTAAAATATTAAATGAATCACATGATGTACCATCCCGACAGTCATAAGTCGACCAAATTCCCTGCAGCCAAGAAATGTAACATGATCACTGTGGTCAGTGATGACCAAGCAGGGCGTGTCATCATGAATCATATGAGTCAGGTGCATGTCTTGACCACTGCCGAACCCCTAAGACTGACTCACTGAGCCTCTAGGGTTCAATCAAACTCAGGTTAAGAACCATTGGTTTAAACATTGATTAGGTTATATAGTTAACATTGCTTGAATGAATATCCACTCATGCAAAACTGTGCAGTCAGGCTAGCTCTAGATAGCATGTAACACTCTGCTGTTAAAAATGGCATGAAAAATTACATCCTCTCTCATTTAAAATGGCTTATTTCGTGCAAGTTCACATGGAGCTTGAGAAGAAATGCATTTATTTAGTGTTGGAATGAAGTGATCAAATTAGGAATACCAGCAAATCTGTGGCATCATTAAAACCATTATCGACTATACATAGCATTGCGGTGACGTCACTTCCCTTAGTAAAAGGGGAAAACAACAGCGTAGCAACCACTGCGTGAACTGCACTGTATCGTCCTGCACGCTTAAAACTTTGTGTAAAATGCCTTCGTGCAGCCTTCGGGTGCAATAACCATGCTTGCATGGAAGAGAAGCTGTATTTTTCCGCTTACTGACAGAAAAGGGTGAAAAACGTGCAGCATGGCTTCAGGCGCTGAGAAGAATATAATAATAATATGATGGCAAACCCTACAGTCTGAAATCAAAGTGGAAGTAAAACTAAAATAGTGGAGTGCTCTGGAGGCTGGGTGACTGAAGGGCAGAGAAGTATTTCAAATACATATATGTAACCTACCTCAAACAAAATATATGCTTTCAGGCTCTTATAAGTTCACATTTTTTCTCATGTATATATGCCAGGACTTTTGACGAGATAGTCATAGATGGGTGGCCACTCGATATTTGGCCACGTCATGGGGTCATTTCGCCAAGAACCTGCCGGTAATTTATACAGACAGCTCTCCAGTTGATCCCTGCTAATTTCCGTTCATACCGGTCTTTTGTGGAGGGCAGAAGTTTATCAAAATAGTCGTAGGACATCGTAACAGAGCTATCTGTCTCGTGTTGCTACGCTGTTGTTTTCCCCTTTTAAAATGGTGGCGCGTTACAAGGCGATGCGGTGATGTCACGCGAAGCTATGTATAATAATCAGTTTCCATTAATCTGTCTATTTATGAATGTATTATTTCTTGAGTCAATGCAGTGATTTTAAAATCGGTGTAATGTGAGTCCGCCTTCTGGTCTTCATCAGCACACGAGTGGCTGAGTTCTGCAGAAGCTGGAGTTGTGAAATTCTGTCTTTGGGACGATCAGAAAGCAGGGCATTACAGTAGTCAATTTTACTGGAGACAACAGCGTGCATTAGTATCTCCGTGTTGGCTCGAGACAGAGAACTGGGCAGACACTGGCTATATTCATGAGACGATGAAAACCTGCTTTCATAGTAGATCTAATATGTGGGATAAAAGTGAAGTCAGAGTCAAAGATAACACCCAGGTTTCTAACTTGGTTTGGTGGATAAAAAGAAAAGACTTGTAGTTTTGGCAGGTAATTTTCTCTCATAGCCTCAACACTGATAACTAAAGCTTCAGTTTTGGCTTGGTTGAGCTGTAAGAAGTTTTCTGCTATCCAGGTTTTAATGTCTGAGATGCAGTTAAAAAGGGCATCAATTTGGCCATGTGTCTTTGGGACACATTGGAATGTACAGCTATGCCTTGTCAGCGTATCTGGAAGTTGATGCCAAATGTTTCCTGATATGATATACCCAAGTGGAAGTATATAAAAGTAAAAAAAACAAATATGGGGGCAGTATAATGCAGTACTTCACCTACACCTTTACCTCTACTCTGGTTAGTCCTAAAACCAAATTGATATTTCTCTAAAACAATATTTTATTTATTTAAAAGGTCAGTCAGCTGATTAAAAACAAGTTTCTCTCAAAAGTCGAATACAGGTCTGTAGTTATTAAATATCATCAGGGTCCAAATTGCTCCTCTTCAGAAAGGGCCTCACCACTGCTGTTCTTAAAGACAGTGGGGAAGGTACCCACCTGAAGGGAACAATTCACAATGTATAAAAACTCACCCATGAAGGATCCATAAAATAACTTCTTGCAGATTCCCTTGCACCACCTTTTGCCGCTAGTCTACCAACCAGTACCTGAAAAAATGCGAGTGAGATGAAGTCTTCTTTTTAAAGGTTTACTTAAAACACACAAAATTAAACTGTACATACAAGGCTTGTTACAATTCACTAATTAGTTCAGCTTATTTATCTTGGTTAATAAACTCTGTTGCTTCCAACGTCTGTAGCTGCAAACTAAACTTAACGGGCAAGCAATGACAAAGAACGTATACAAGTGGAAAACAAAAAATTAGCATTTCCAATAAAGCTTCCTTACATTTTTAACATTGCTGAATTATACATTTAGACAATACTTGTTATGAATTCTTATGAAACCACTTCACCATATTTTAACATTTTTAAACTAAATTATTATGACACCTTATTTGGCTCTTACACTCATTCTTATTAAAAATGGTTTCCTGAAGAGATAAAATGCCAGATTTGATAAAAGCGATTTTGTTTCAGAAGTGGCCTGCACAACTTTTACACGAGGAGTGGGTTGTATCAGAGCGTCTGCTGAGATCTGGGAGAAAAGGAGTTTGGGATTATTTTTACGGGAGGAGATTATGTTGGCGAAATGTGTGTCTTGCTTGCCTGAGCGCTTTGTTGTTATGCTTGAAGTTGTTCAAGGAATAATTGGTATTTTATTATTTTGTTCTTCCTTCACTTTCTTTCAGCCATCCTACATTTCTTTTCAACATTCGAGTTTTCTCATTTATCCATGTGGGTGTGCGATGTGTTTTCACTTTTTTTGTAACCAGTGAAGCTACTGAGTCGAGGCTTCACTGTAGTTTATTACAATTTTCAACACTAAAATTCCAGATTGCAGATAAAGTAACTGGAGGCAGGGCTGGATTAAGAATTCAGAGGCCCTTGGGCCAGACTCTTAGAGGCCCTAACACACACGTGCACAGTCACACAAACGCAAGTTGATCACCCACGGAGGCACTACACACACATTTGTACATGCACCAACACATCAGATGGCTTACAGTCCACACGTGTGGTCCTTTAAGTTCTTGGGAACTTTTGTACGTACACAGGATTCATACAAACTGGCGACTAGAAGCTTATTTTACCACCACTATACTCTGTGTATTACATACCTAATCAGTCTACCCTCAAATGCAGAAATGATTATAAGAATAGCAAAGCAACTCTTTTTAGAATCTTCCTGTTTTTTTTAAACTTTCACCCATATAATTGTAGAGGAAGAACAAAAGTTATATTATATAAAAATTGCAAAGTATTGCCGTGTAGCTTCCATTTCTGTTGCCATGGAAACATCAACAGTCTCTCCCCCAGTGTATTAAGGATAACATGCAAACCTTATGCTCTTCACTCCTCTCATGGTCCCTAATGTGTTCTGAATGTTTCCATTCACTAACAAACTGATGATGATGCTTAGAGAAAGGTCTACAAGCAAAACATTATATATTTCCATTAGAGGGGGACCACATAATCCAGTCTCTCATCACTTTCTGTCCATTTGGCAAACAGCAGTACTGCAAATTTGTGTTAAATTGGCCATTTTTACCTCTAATAGTTCTGTCTATCACAGAAGCTGGATAGGTCAATCTGCAATTATGAAGTTGCGTAGCCCCTCTCTGAATAAGAATGGTCCTTATATTATCGCTGCTCGTGTCTTTCCACAATGCCAGATCCGTAGCTGTCTCAAACCACTCCTGCATTTCTGGTTCAGCTTCGTGGGCCACCGGTCCCTGTGGCATTGTCACTGGCAGGTCCCTGCTGTCATCTATGTCCTCGCCCACTATGTTGTCTTTGGGGTTACACACAGGATGATCTGCGTGATCATCAGCCTGATCACGGCCATCAGGTGGGCCCTCTTGGCTGGCCAAAGGTCCAGATGGGGCAGGTGATGGACAGGTGAGCCGGTGAAGTCGAGGCATCTGCTGGGTAGCGGCCCCGCTCTTCACTGATGATACAGTTTGCGTTCTCTTCTGCTTCTACTGCTGGCTCTTCATTAAAATTAAACTTCCCACAAGACACCGATATTAAGTTAGTTTTATATTGGACATTCACATTTGATATTCAAAACAAAGCTATTATTCTCCTTGACCATGTGACTTACTGATGTCAAACCAACTGTGTAACATAAAGACTGATATTCCTCACATGCCACAAGAATTCTTTTTGAAAAATATACTTTGTACCTTTTATAAATAATTTTTATTTGGAGGAAAAAAAACACATTTAAAGCTATTATTCTCTCTGACCATGTAACATACTGATGTCAAACCAACTGTGATACATAAAGAATGACATTCCTCACATGCCAAACGACTTCTTTTTGAAATATATACTTTGTACATTTTTAACATATTTTTTAAATGGGGACAAATGCATATAAAGCTATTATTCTCCCTGACCATGTGACTTACTGATATCAATCCAACTGTGTAACATAAATACTGATATTCCTCACATGGCATAAGACTTCTTTAGCTTTTTTAGCTTTTTTTTTAAATAGGAAATGTGAGTGTCCAATATAAAAATAACTTAATACCAGTCCCCAAGATGTGGTAAAGAAAAGTTGTGATGTTTGGAATGCTCTGCCAGAGTTCTGAATATCTTTTATTTCTCTATTGTTTTGGTTTTCATTTAGAAGCCCCACTGTCTTTCCATAGATTTCCTTTAGACTAGCTAACATTCTCAACTGATTTGAATTTTGTGGTCATTTGTTTTTGTTCCTTGTCCTAACTGTCATCGTACGTGTGTACATGACGTCCCCGTCATCATCAGCCAGACACAGGCAGACGGCAAAACAATCAGTCATATTTTATTTGCAAATAAACCCTGTAGGCAAGGCTAGAACATAACAAACTTACTACTCACTCACTCACCCGAAAAAAAAACAAAACAACAAGTGATGGAGGCCCTTGGGAGCTCGAGGCCCCCGGGCTGCGGCTCAAATGGCCAGGTTCAGGATCCAGGCTTGACTGGAGGGTATTTCTGTAAAGTGTCAATACAATTTTCAACCACTTCAGGGGTCAAACGGCGCCTCCTCACAGTTCTGACCAAGGTCTCCCCTTTTGTTAAAAAAAAGAAAAAGCGTGTCGTATTCTTCTGTCCTGCTGCGACCCATATCTGCAAATAAATTACTCCCAGGGGGTAAATAAAGTAATCTTAATCAGTAGTGGAGGAGTGGAAAATTAATTAATTTGGCAGTTTACAGTTATTTGAATGATCATTGGAGCTGGAGTCATATGCTAGTGTTGTTCTGTATTCATGTCAGGAGCATCACAGTTTTCTGTCTTATCCATTGTGCTTTGTTTTACCAGTGATAGAAGTGGAAACAGGTTTTATACATATTGGATTTACAAAGCCTTAAAAGGGCAAAACACTGTTTTTTAAACTTCCTAACTTTGTGTCTCAGGAGAAGTGTGTGATATGTGTTCGTTTACATTTGCCATTTTCTCCATTTTGTTTTTCTGTCAAGGATGGCTGTGCTTACGTCGGCTGCGGGGAATCTCACGCTGACCACAGCACGGTCCACTCACAGGTAAGAGATATCAAGCCTTTCAAGTGGGGAAATAGGAATTTGATTGGAGATGTGGAATGGATGTGATGGAGGTTTGTGAGTGCTTTTCTAGTTGTTATTGTGGCAGTGAATAGGGGTGGAGGCAGATACAATAGCCATGACCCACAGATCAGACCAGCCATTGGGTACACCTCCAACCCCAACAAAGAACAATCATCAGACATCCGATAATGTCTCTGGCATCCCCTGTCCTTAGACCTTCCTTCTCAACAAGGAAAAACTCCAAAACTAAAAAGATTGAGGTTGAGAGGAAGTGCAGATGGAAGGACAGGACAGGACAGGACAGGACAGGACAGGAATATCCTCTTTAGACAATCTGGAGCTGTGACTTGAAATAAAAAAAACAGCATACAGCAATACTTATTTTTTTTTTATCTGTTTTTCTTCCCATTCAGTGAGGCTACATGTGCTTCTTTATGCTTTTGAAACATATGCATTGTTAAAATATCCCGTCAAGGTCCCTCACTGTGACTACATCCCCACTTTCAGTACAGTTTGAGCAGTGAATCATCTATTATTAATTGCCATTCCTCAGGGAAGTGTGGGAGATTCAGTGGCACTGTCGGCTCCATGGTTACAGTATCCATCCCTTGTAGCAGCTTTACTCTGCCTCCACTATTCCCAATGTTGACCAAGGCTTTTACTTGAGCAAAAGAAGGGTCAAATAGGGTTACAAAGACCGAAGGAGGACTATAAAAGCCAACATTTGGGTGGTGGCTTGAAGGAAGTGTCAGAAGACATATTGTGGATAAAACGAGCAACTATGAATAGTTTAAGAGCTAACCAGTCATATTGGCAGTGAATTTGATATCCATTCCCTGATCCACACATCTGTCAGAGCAGCTCCTCAGTTACTCTTTGTGCCTTTTTTTTGTTTTTCTGAAGAAACCGGTCAAATCTAGCAAGAATGAAGGCCATGCTTAATTAGTGCTCTGGAGGCTTGGACTAGAAGGAGACTTTTTAATCTCTTGACTATGCAATGAGAGAAGGAAAAGCTGTTAAGAATGAGTGGTCTCAGCAAAGCCACACTGAGAACAGGACCACTATGAACAAATATGACCAATTATATCACGTGTTGGAAATGAAAGGCTGTTGTACCTAATTTTAGAAATCCACTTCCTCTTTTCCCTTCTTTCCTACTTGTGACAAAAGAAACACATTTTTACATTTAGTGTAGGGCTGCACAGTATTAAAAAAACAGAAGTTTTTTTTTAACCCTGTGATATATACTATATATATATATATATATATATATATATATATATATATAATTACGATATGAAAAAATACTTGGGAGTAAATAACAGCTGTGTGGCCTCGATGCAAATGGTCAAACAGATTAGTGGTCGACACAGAACACACATTTCAGTATCATCTTTCTTGTAGCCAAAAAAAGAAAATTAATTAAAAATAATAAATACATTTTAAAACAAAACAAAAAATTAAATACATATAGATTTACACACACACACGTGTATATATAACAAAAAAATTAAAGTAATTGCAGGATGTGTGATGTCTATTGTGCACACGTTCATTGCAATGTTGATGCTCATACAATAGCAATAGCTGGGCTTTAGATTACAGCTAAACTGCAGCATTAATCTAGTGTTTGCTATTTACATAGCTCAGAGGTCACCAATCCTAATCATGCATGTTTTACATCAGGGGTTGCCAATCCTCGAAGGCTGCTATCCTGCATGTTTTAGATGTTTCCCTCTTTCAGCACACCTGACAGTCATTATTATCAGTCTTCTGCAGAACTTGATGACAGCCATATCACTTCAGTCAGGTGTGTTAGAAGAGGGATACATCTAAAACATGCAGGATGGTGGCCCTCGAGGACCAGGATTGTTGACCCCTGTTTTAGATCATGGGTCTGCAACCCTGTTCCTAGAGAACTGCTATCCTGCATGTTTTAGATGTATCCACCTTCCAACACACCTGAGAGTCATTATCAGTCTTCTGCAGAGCTTGATGATAAGATGCTCAATTTGAATTAGGTGTGTTTGGAGAGGGATGGATCTAAAACATGCAGGATATAGTGGTTCTGTAGGACCAGGGTTGCAGATCCCTGTTTTAGATGATCATTATCAGGATGGTCATTATCAGGCTTCTGCAGAGCTGGATGATAGGCTGATCATTTGAATCAGGTGTGTAAGGACAGGGGGTGCCTGGGACATTAATCCATTTCCTTCATCCACTCTTTATTTGACTATTTTTTCTTTATATCCAACTAACTCTGTAAAGCCTTGTGAGAACATTTCTGTGATATAGGGCTCTACAAATAAAACTGAATTGAATTTAATCTAAAACGTGCATGATACCTTGCCTGGTTGTCAGGATTATCCAATGCTCTGTGAGCGAAATGGGTGTGGCCAACTATATTAAGGCGAACCATTTCCCAAAATGCGTGGTTGACCCGCCTCCCTCAAATGCCTCAGTTTGCTACTGGTCGAAGCCAGAAAAGGCAGAGTTGAAGCTTAAACCAATCGTGCTACTCTTTCCTTTGACGTTTGTGAGGCAACGAAAACTGGATGAAGTTCTTCGGTATACAATCCTGGGGTTCGCAGTTCTACCACATCACTGCCTTGAACACGCCTCTACCCAGAGCCAGTGAAGAATGGTGCTCAATGTTGATTCACTCCCGATAAAGAGGGTGGAGTTCCCAATTTCTCTGGAATACTTTGAGTACCAGGATTGGTGACCTCTGACATAGATATTTCAAACCTTTTTCTATCCTGAAAATGACCTCTGTGTAATCAATGTTATGCTTTTTGTTTTTTTTATATTACACAGAAGTACTAAAGGGCAACAGGCAAAGAACATGTTGCGTCACAATAGCTGCAGTCTGTTACAAGTACAAGATGTTTCTTCAAACAGGTCAAAAGTGAAAGGGGAAAAGAGGAACTTGGTTGACGCAAACTAAACTAAACTGCCCAACGCCTTTGAGGAACAGAAAATATGCTCTTTATTAGGCTCATTGCATAACCGGATATAATATATGTGAAAAAACTGATCAGATATATTGCATCTTTCTCCTAAAATAATAGTCTGCATAACATTTGAAACTGGGGAAAAAAAAAAGTCTGACTTGGATCCAATAATCAAGTTTGCTTCTCAAACATTTGTTCTAGATACCATCTTTTAGATCAATATTAAAAAATAACCAATTCAACCCTGACGTTGTTGACATAGAAGAGGCGGACATGTTGCTTGTTTTTTTTCTTTTACTTTATTTTTATTGTTGAATTTTATATTAGACAGACAATAATAAAATAATAAATAAAATAAACAGAAAAAAAACTAAAAGATAGACCATGACAATTAGAGCATCTAAGTATAATTTCCAGAAAAATAAGATATGAGATTCAAATCGAATTAGGCAGAAAGTATAATATAGACACACAGTTATACTGGTTAAATAATTTATTTGATCAATATACACATTCCACTTTTCACAATGTTTCTACACAATATCAGTAGAGTCTTAAATAAAATGTCAGTCTTTCCATTTCATAAGTTGAATTCACCCACATGTGCAGTCTAGAAATACAACATGTGGTTTCTGATCCTTTTTCTGACTCTCTTTGCTCACAAGGTTTTCATCTGTAACATTTTAACAACAAAGGCAGAACTTCCCCTTAACAGCTTTAATAAACTGACCCAACCAAGGCGTCTGAGGACACGGGGGCTGAAACACATGTTAGCTTTATTAATGTTTGCACTTTATGTCTTCCTCCTTCCTCCTCCAGGGAAATAAGAAAAACTAACATGCAAAAAAAAAAAAATCAACCCTGCAGTATTTATCATTACTTTTTCTTTTCTTAAAATTTATATTCAATTATTTTTTCAAGATAAAGGGTGGTGGGGCAAAGAAAGAAAGGGACAAAACAAAAAAGAGAAAAAAAAAATCCCAAAAAAACAATGTCGGTACAACTGTTTACAGATTGTTTCTTTCACACATATTTTCCACACATGTTCACACATATTAATAAGAGAATATTATATATATATATATATATATATATATATATATATATATATATATATATATATATATATATATATATATATATATATATATATATATATATATATATATATATACTGTTGTGTCCTTGAGCAAGGCACTTCACCCTCCTTGCCTCCAGTGCCGCTCACACTGGTGTGTATGAATAATTGGTGGTGGCGCTAAAATGGCAGCCATGCTTCTGTCAGTCTGCCCCAGGGCAGCTGTGGCTATGAATGTAGTTTACCACTGCCAGAGGGAGCATGTGAGAGTGAATGAATAATGGGTCACTAATGTAAAGTGCTTTAAGTGGTCAAAAAAGCACTATATAAATCCAATCCATTATTATTATGACAATTTACACTCAGTAGAGCCCGACTGATACAGATAATTGAGGGTTTAAAAAAAAAAAAGATTGACATCTGATACATTGGCTGATACATGAAACTAGGGTGTCCATCAACACAGGATACATTAATCCCACACTTGGTAGTTACAGACATATAAATCTGTCCAACTCACAAAGGTAGTCGACACAGCCCTTAAACCCAACATAGTACTGCGAGTAACATGCACCACCCTATATAGTTTTTTTCCCCCCTGCACTTTTAGATATATATATATATATATATATATATATATATATATATATATATAGTTATATATATATATATTTACTATAGAATTCATTACTGTTTTTGAATGAAGAAAAACAAATCTTACTCCCCAATAACTATACCATAGCAGATAAATATCCATCACTGTTTGTGGTGACATTGTATTTGTTGGCTGTTTGAGGTCAAAAGGATGTTAGGATGATAATCTGGATCTGTACATGTCCTGCAGTGAAGTAAAAAAAAACATTTTTGGCTGATGCATTTGAAAGCTTGAAACGACACCTGGTATAATCAGACAGGTTTTTACTACTTAAATAACACACTATAATAAAAAACTGTTGTATATATTTAGTGTATAAAACTAAACATGATGGAGGGGCACATATCATTTATGTCCCTCAAGTTCAGCTGGTTCTTAACATCCTCCCTGGTTTACTTAGTGTTTTAAATGATTTAAAAGGGGAGTCTGGTGGCTGTGCTCAGTCTGGTGTGTCCCGTTTGCCAGCCCTGCCCTCTCTGCTCCGAGGTGCCTTGCTGTGTGAAGGCTAATGCATCCTTGATGAATAATGCAGGGAGTGTTGCTGCTGCCAGTCAGCTGCTGCTGCCGCCACTGCTCACGTTCTGGCTCTTGTCGGTGTGCCAGGCTCGTTGGTGTTTGTCGGGGCAGGTCAGCAGAACTCGGCCATGCTTCCAGAGTGATGCTGGTCTGCTCTGCTGCTCTCCCCTCCTTCCTGCAACTGTAACCTGACACATTCAGCACACAATTGATGTCCGATATAGGAAGCTGGTGCTGTGCTCATGCCTATGGAAGTAGTTTATAACAAAAAACAAAACAAAACATGATGAAAACATCAGCTTAGTATTGGTGGACTATATGTAATATTTCAATGCGGGTGACTTGTTCTTCTTGTTCTTCTTCTTATTTGACTCTCAATTTCTCAGAATTGCCTCACAATAAAATACTTTATTATCATTGAGGCATGAAATGTATTTATTATTTAAATTTTAAACATGTCATATCTGTCATCCTTAATAGTAGAATGTTTGTCTCCTTTTGGTGCTAAAGCTAATTAGCTTTTCCAAGGGAGACCCTATGATGTGTATGAGGCTTGGCTTAATACTGACTTTATTATGAGTTTTGATTAAAAAAAAAAAAAAAAAAAAAAAACTTTGGAAAAAAAAATGGGGGTGTGGGTGCAGGGGAGAGAAGTTCCAAAAACCCTCACAAGACAATGACAACATTACGAACAATACCAACCATGATAAGAACAACAATAACAACAACCAGAACAAGAACTGGGCAAAAAACAAAGAAATTGTTATTAATAATAATTTAAACAAAAAGAAGAAAATAAATCAGACCTATTAGATGAAAAATGGTCTGCACTTAGTTCTTTTCCACCTTCATGGTGCTCGAAGTGCTTTACATTAGCCTCACATTCATCCATTCACACACACACACACTCATACACCAGTAGGTTTCTAAGGTTCTGTCAGTCCTACTGGGAGACTAAGTCAGGGTTAAGTGTCTTTGCCCAAGGACATGTGGACAGTCAGAGCCAGGACACGAACCGCCAACCCTTCGATCATGGGACGACCCGCTCTACCAACTTAGACACAATCGCCCAAAAAGAAAATAACATAATCCAATGTGGGTGACTTGATTTCCAGACAATAAAACAGTACACACATTTTCTGTAAAGTCAGTGAAATATCAGTGGTTCTCAAATCCAGTCCTCAAGGACCAGCATCCTGGTCCTAGAGAGCTGCTATCATGCATGTTTTAGGTGTTTCCCTTTTCCATCACACCTGATTCAGATGATCAGCCTATCATCAAGCTCGGTAGAAGACTGATAACGAGGGTCAGGTGTCCTGGAAGAGGGAAATATCTAAAACACAGGTGTCAAACTCTATTCCTTGAGGGCCAGTGTTCTGCGTGTTTTCGGAATTTTCCTCCTTCAGCACACCTAATTTAATTCATGATCCGCTCCATCATCATTCTCTGCAAAAGCCTGATAATCATGTCATGACTTCCAGGTGTGATGGAGGACGAAAATATCTAAGACATGAAGAACACCGGCCCTTGAGGACTGGAGTTTGACAGCCCTTTTCTAAAACGTGCAGGATAGTGGCTCTCTAGGACCAGGGTTGCCGACCCCTGTTTTAGATATTCCCCTCATCCAACACACTAAAAAGCCATTACATGATTATCAGGCCTCTGCAGAGCTTGGTGACGATCTGATCATTAATTGAACCAGGTGTACTGGAAAAGGGAAATATCTCGAACAGGGGTAGGCAATTCCGGTCCTCCAGGGCCGGTATCCTACGGGCTTTAAATGTTTCCCTTTTCCAGCACACTTGGAAAAAGGAAGCATCGTCATCATTATCAGGCTTCTGCAGAGCTTGGTGATGAGATGATCATTAGTTGAACCAGGTTTGTTGAAAGAGGGAAACATCTAAAACATGCAGGATACTGGCCCTCGAGGACCGCAATTGCCTACCCCTGATCTAGAACATGTCATGCAAGATACTGGTCCTCCATCGAGAACTGGTTTTAAGAACAACTGGTTTATGTAAAATGACCAAATAGACAGTTCTTTTTCTATTATATTTTGTGATAGATACTTAACCAATCATGGTTAATGAGACTTAATTTGAAGCCATATTTTGAATACATCATAAGATATCAATAGGTAACTAGAAAACATTTTTAAACTACAGTTGCAAAAAAACAAAACAATTAAACACTCCATGATTATTGTAATTGAAATTTGTGGCATCATTTGCAAATGTTATCTTTTATTTTATTTCCCTTTTTCTCTTCATAATGCTGCTCCATTGTTTTACTAGTTATCAGTTAGGCCTAACTTTAAATGTAGGTCCTTGAGGCTAATGTGGCTAACGTTAGCTGGCACAGAAAACTATTACAACAGCCTGGAAATACTTTTCCAGAGTAGAGTCAGTTTTTTATTTTGTCTGTGTTGTCATGTGATTATGTGACATGAGTTGGCATATGGTGTGTACTGGGCTTTGATAATAATTAAAATTAACTTTTGACATGCATGTGCATGACACACAAATGAGTATGCACACACAAATTATACCGTAAAGCCTTAATCATACTTGACAGAATAACATTTGATTTTTTCCATTAGTGATTAGTAAGTAACACTTCATAATACGAACACACATTCCACTACTGTATGTATTAACCATTTGTTACCCATGTGCAAATGGTTTGTTCATTATGTATTTACCATTTATTACCTATTTGTTAATGTTTGTTGAAGTACACAATTTATCATAAAGCATTTGTTCACACAACTACAAATGGTTTGTTCGTAGGAAAGAAGAACAAATGGCTTGTTTATGATAAATTCTGTATGAACAAACAGGTAACAAATGGTTAATACATAATTAACAAATGGTAACAAATTGTTAATACATAGTGGATTATGTGTGGGTATTATAAAGTGTTACTGATTAGTCATATATTCCCACTGTTTCAGGTTTAGATTTCAGAACACCTGTCTTTGTTTGGCAAGGGTAGCAGGAACTGTTGTTGCTGGTACATTGTGTTGAAGATTATGTAACACATTATCTTGATTAGAAAGCACGTGTTCTGTATCAACTGATCTTGGCTAAATATATTTACCCTGTGTTTTTACTAACTCACATGTGCATTACCTTATACCTCAATATACACAGGAAACGAGGCATAACCTGACGGTGAACCTGACCACTCTCCGAGTTTGGTGCTATGCCTGTGGCAAGGAGGTTTTCCTGGAGCGTAAATTGGGCCCTCATTCGCCCCATGCTAACAACAAACCCCTCGCTTCTCCACAGAATGCTGGTCAGGTAAAGGGCCGGGCTCCACTCAGTTTGTGTATTTTTATGGTTACATAACAAGGTCGTGTCTTATCACAGTAATAAATTCCAACTATCTACCTTAAGATTATCCTCTTGATGTTCAGCATTTATTAGATAACATTTTCAGGTTAATGGTCGTCTGTGTTGTTTCAGGATAATGTCAAGGCCCCTGGGAGCCCAACCTCCCTAAGAGTGCCCCCTAATGGTGGCTGTGAAGACCTAGACATGGAAACAGAGGAGGAAGATGACCTGCGTGCCAGAGGTACTTGTTATGTACAGTTTTCATCTCCCAAACATGACAAAAATAACATGTATATACAGCAAATGAAGCATTTGAATCCAGTTATAAATGCATTTATTCACGATCTAAAAGCTTCAAGAATAGGTAGTTTAATGATAAAACCTATTGTTGTGTATTCACTGAGCTGACTTAAAGCATAAAAAAATTAAAGCCCTTGTGGCGCTACAGTAAAATGCTAAAAAAAAAAATAACATTGCATGGAAGTTGTGAGCATAATCCTCAGTGGGAGGTCTGTTCTTAGCAGCAGGCTCATTTGAATGTCCTGGTTGTGACTAGAATAAATAAGAGCTGTAAATGAATGACACTGCTGGTCTATCAGCTGGTGAATGTGTAGAGCTGCACAATGTATTGTTTGAACAATTATTTTTATTTTATTTCATTTTTAAAATGGTATATATTTAATTTTTCTTTTTTTTCTTTTTATTTATTAAATTTTTTAAATACAATTATTCAGTTTTAGTTATTTATTTTGTCTTATTTATTTATATTTATTTTTAATTATTAATTTTATTTAATAATTTCAGCTACAAGAAGGGTGATACTGAAACGTATGTTCTGTGTCGACCACTAATCTGTTTGACCGTTTGCGTCAGCACCACACAGCTGTTCTATATTTTTTCATATCTCAATATATACAGTATCGCAGGGTTAAAAAAAATTGCACTGTCACTTTTTTTATTTCTAATATTGTGCAGCCCTATTCTGGTGTGGTGACCCCAAAGACCACTATTACACCCCCACGCACATCCACTGATAGGCCTGTTACTGCTGTGTCACGGCACAATGGTAAAAACATTTGAGCACAGTTTGTTCCTCAGCGCCTCCATCCCACACAAGGCACTAATGCAAAGTATCTGATTCCAAAGACTAATGATTATAATCCTATTTCTGAATCCATCCGAGGGCCACAGAGTGCAGTTGTGATTTGTCATTTCATTTTAGTGCATTAATGAACAAACCTATTTGAGGAGAAGTAGGCAAGATGTCAAAAACTGTGTGGCTCCACTCGCACTGTTAAGAATCTCACTGACCAGACACTGCATTTGAGCTGGGCAGTGAAAACGATTTAAAACTGGGACCATGACGCAATGATAAACCTTTGACATTTTCACTTGATACAGAGAGATCTACCAGCCTATCACAGATAAGAAATAAATGTGACACCCACAATGCGTAATATGCATGTGGATTTTCCATCTCATGAGTAAATCTCAAAGGGCTATTTGCCATGCGAAGTGGACCAAAATAGTCAAGTAGAGAAAATAAAACCTCAGCTTAACGACGTGCTATTTGTGTCAGAGGCTGACACAAAGACAGGAAAGTGGGATGACTGAGATATTGCATTCAAATTGACTTTATGAATTTAGGAGTCTGTTTTCAAATATGAGAATACATACGTATGAGACAGTTTAATTTTTAGTTTAGTTTTCATTTTAGTGTTATTTTTGTTATTTTGTTGATGACCTGGCCCAGGTCGTCTTTGATCGCCTTTAAAGCATTAATTGAATACTTTTCCAACTGGCAGTGCTAAATATCCATATTAATCAAAACATTAACATGGTGTTTTCACTCTATTACTTAACCCTACCTACTATAGGCAGTGTAAATATTTAATTCTGTGTAAGTTACTGTTGACATACATGTATTATGCTAAAAAAAATTCCTTGATTATAAATTACATATAATTTTTTCAAAATAAATATTTAAGCTTCTATGTGCAGAATGGATCCATTCAATGCTGTGAAACCCAGCATAAGAAATTCTACAAAATGGCATATGTTATGTTAAACCTCATGTGGTGAGGATCAGGCATTGGCACCAGTCACAACTTTGGTTATTTTTGTCCCAGATACAAATCACATATATTCAGGAGGCAATGTTAATTAGCTTTGTGAGAACAATGTCTGTCTATATAATAATGGGATGATTCCTCTGTTTTGTCACTTTAAAGAGAACAATATATACTCGCAGGCAATTACACTTTATATTTTTTCGTTTATTTTTGCTCAGGATCGGAGTTGTCCAATTTGTGAATTGAATAGAATTCAATGCCTTTATTGTCATTGCGTATAAAGTACAACGATACTGAATGCTGCTCCAGTAAAGTGCTTAAGTCACACATGCATCACATACACACTTAATAATGTAATAAATATAATAACAATTAAAAAGATAGAACTAAAAATAATTTTTAAAAAAATGCAGTGGCTTGATTAAAATGAATGACTTACCCAGTTATTTTATTCGTGTTGATAGCAGCTACAGCTCCTGGAAAAATACTCTTCCTAAATCTGCATGTTCTGGTACTTAGGACTTTTCTGAGGGCAAGAGTTCAAACAGTGAATGGGCAGGGTGATGGCAGTCTTTAACGATGTTTCTGGCTTGGTTTAAAAGTCAACCCCTTGCCATCTCCTCCAGAGAAGGCAATGGACGACCGATTATTTTCTCTGCTGCATTTATGACTCTATACATTTTTTTTTATCAACTACTGACTCCTGTCTTCTCTATATGAAGACATGATAAAAGACACACTAGAAATATTGTCAAGTGTCAGTGGAATCAACTGGCAGCAGGAGTACCCAGACCTCAAACCAGGCAGAAACTCCAGAATGTTCTGCAGACAAGAGTGGCAACAATTCCCCCAAGACAACTGCAGATGATTGGTCAGGTCCATGAGGGGACGTTGTCCTGCCTGTGTAAATGTTGGTGGGGGGGGGCACTCCCTACTGACTGTTTTTGAAGTTGATTTTGAATATATGTTCTATTCAGTGTTGTTGTAGTCTTTAATTTTGAACTTGTGGTCATTATGTTTAATGCATGTGTTTATTATTGTACCCGTCAGCCAAATAACACATTTAATTGGTCAAAATCAACTGATATTGTTAAAATAAAAAAATAACTTCCAGGCAAAAGAATATTTGAAAACAAACTGGTGTTGTGTTTTTATTACCTCTGAGTGTAATCTATGTCGAGCAACAACTACGGATGATTTGAAACTTGCACATTTTCCTTTTTAGAATAGAATAGTGTAGAAGTACTTTATTAATCCCACAATTGGGGAAATTGGAACTGAATTATTAATTTAGGGGAACAAAAATGAAGTAAGAAAAAGAAGAAGTTGAGATCTTTTCCTGGCTGCCATCAGAATTTACAACCATTTGATAGATGGCTTGTTTTAATTTCCCTGGTGTGTTCTTTTTGTCTCCCTCAGGCCTCACAGGTCTGAAAAACATCGGCAACACCTGCTACATGAACGCAGCGCTCCAGGCACTGTCTAACTGGTGAGATCCTGCCCTCTGGTCATGAGCCTTCTGCCCTTCCATCAAACTGCCGTCCTCTCATCACATGTCCTCCTCCTCTTGCACGCTCTTTTTCATGTCACTTCAGACCTTGTGCACACACTTGTACTACAGATCTCTGTTCTCGTCAACTGTGAGAAACGGCTGCGGCCGCGCTCATTTTGGAATAAGTGATGTGTGAGGGAAAATTGCTGCAGTGCACCATTTGAGACAGCAGAAACGGCCTTTTGTGGCTCCCTGTAGAGTCTTCTGTTACAAATGAACACCAAACCCTCTACCATCTCCTCTGACCCCACTCTTTTTTTTCCATTTCCTTCTATAAACACCACTTTTTAACATTTTTTTTCTTTCTGCTATGACTTTTATTTAATTCACATTACTCTGATTGGGATGTCACTTTAATTATGGCTTCCAACTATTATTTCTTCATTTTTGTTTTTTTTACATTTTGCTTTTCTTTTCAGAAGCCCAGCAAAGAGCAAAGCAACCCTCTCTTTTATTGTACCCATTTTTTTTTTTTTTTTAAATTAAACTGATGCTGCCTAGTCTGGATATATAAGTCGAATCGGAGGTAAAATGTAGGTCAAAATTTGCAATCTAAATTTCATCCCTAAAATAGGAGGAACTGAGTCATGCAACGCAGAGGGAGGGACTTTTTCTGGAACTATCCTTTGATGTTGGTTTGCACGAGTGAAAGCTGCTTCTTTCAGTTTTCGTCAGGCCATTATTTAGTTCGAAAGACTTCTTCTGTTGCCAAGGGAAGGATATGGTCCAGGCTCAGTTTTTTTTTTTCTCCACTATGTTCTTCAACCTCTGCTACAAGAAGTACTTTCTTGCAAGAGTTACTACCTTTCAGAATATTATACTATTAGGGTGAAATATGAATTTAATTAAATGAAATTAATAAAGAATGCAGACAGGGACATAGAATAGAATAAAAGTCCTTTATTGATCCCACAATTTCAAACCCTTTGATGCATACTGGTCACTCCAGTGGACAGTTGTTCTACAGTTGTTCTCTTGTTTATCCATAGGTTTTGTTGTTTTAGTTCCATATCAGTTAGTTCATATCATTACTGTAACTGGTCTGTTCTTAATACCTGATCTGCACTAACATGTTTACCTGTAAATCAATTGCTTGTTATAAGACTGTAATTAACAGTCTACTTAAACAAAAAGTGCATAATTTTTAAATAAAAATTTCATAGTGTTCTGATATTGCGTTTTAAATACACGTTTATTTTCTTCAAAGCTTAAACACATGTTTTGCAGCTGAGTGGACATTTTTGTAACTTAATAAAACTTAAAAAAAGTTTCTTAAAAAGATTTCAACCACTGATTGGACTCCAGAACATGTGACCAGCACAGTACAGCACACCGCTTCTGATTGGTGCGCTTGGCCGGATGATTGAGAGGTGGAATACATTTATGAAGTAGTTGATAAAACAAAACCTGGGTCAGTTAGGTCCACTGCAAAAAAAACCCCACGGTTTTGACAATCCCAATATCGTGTTATTTGAAATCACAATTTTACAGTCCAAAACGATAGATTGTTCAGCCCTAATTTGTACATTTGAAAGTGTTTTTCTTTTTTTTTGGGGGGGGGGGGGGGGGGGTGGTTGTGCTGGTGGTAAAGATGGAATTAACATATAATACATTTGTTTCTCTCTTTCTATTGCAGTCCGCCCTTGACGCAGTTCTTTATTGAATGTGGAGGCCTAGTGAGGACAGATAAGAAGCCTGCACTCTGCAAAAGTTACCAGAAGCTCGTGTCAGACTTGTGGCACAAGAACAGGTTTGTATTTGGGTAATTGTCTGGATTGTGAGGCTCTCTGTCATTGATTATTTCACAGTTAGAAAGTATGACACCAGATTCATGTTCCTTTCAATACAACAAATCCAAATCAAATGCGAAATCTTTTATATTATTTGTAAACTCAATATAATAGATTTAAGTGTCTATTTTTTCCCATTGCAGACCCTCCTATGTGGTCCCGACTAACCTGTTCCAAGGGATCAAAGCCATAAACCCCATGTTCAGAGGATACTCTCAGCAGGTGGGTCAGTCAACAAAAGTGTGGTGAAATGGTGGGCATGGGTTATCCGATCCAATTTAAAGTTAAAGGAGACCTGTTATCCTCGGTTTTAATTATCATTATGGGAGTTTTCCGCACCTACAGGGTAGCTTTGCATGATTTCCAGCTCATAAAACTCCATAGTTATCTCATAGTGGCGTTCACAAGAGTCTGGATACAAGCCTATTTCTGCCTCTGCCTGAAATGCTCCGTTTCAGCTTCTGGCCAGTCTCGCTATTCTCTGATTGGCCAGCTCAGTGGAGACTTCTGGGTGGGTGGGGGCGGTATTAGAGGGAGAGGCAGACTGAGGTTTTCGGGTCCGTCCCCACATGTGTAATACCGATCAGCTAACATAGGCTACTGTACACAGAGCTATCAAGTCACACGCTTTTAAATTTCTCTGGCGCGCTGCTCTTACTATTGAACCGGGAGGAATCAAGCAGGTTAATATTTTGGACCACCCGCATGGTCACAGGGGCCGGTTCTACGCTGTTGGAGCATTCGTCCGAATTACACGCTTCAACCTGACGTCAGGTTTTGTACACATCTTGTAACGAGCGGTTGAGAGTGGCAGGAAACCATATTGTAAGATTACGGCAGAAACACTATCGCTGATGTTTTGTAACATTGCTGAGGTTTGCAGTCGACATCCGACATTATAACGTATCTATGTAGAAAAACACGGATCGACATAATAGGTCTCCTTTAAGCAACGTTCAATAGATCTTTACTTTTACTTAATCTTGCATTATTTTCTAAACGTTATGAGCACGCAAGTAGTTTTATGTTTTTATTTTGTTTAATTTATCAGTTGATTTTATATTTGGATTTCATCATAGTTTCTGAGTATTTTTCAGAAAACCTTTAATTTATGTAGCATCAAAAAAAAAATGAAAGAATGAAGAAGAAAAATCTGTGTCTCTTTATATTGTGCACACATCGAACCTCTGCATGTAACGCATCACTAGCTGAACATGCAGGAATTACCCAACACAGCAGTTCAGGAGCAGTGGGCAGCCACGTCAGGTGCTCAAGAAACAAATGAGGGGTGTTAAGTGCCTTGCTCAAGGGCACATCTGCCAACTCTTTATTTTTCAGTCCAGCTATCCTTCAATACCCTTCTCCAGCCTTCTAGACCGCTGCCACATGGTTAACGGGGAGGGATTTACACAAGGATTGATCATGGAAAGTTTTGCATTTCACAAAGCTGTTTTTATTTCTTGTACACTATGAACTGGTAACTTTGTGGAAAATTAAGATGATATGTTCTATTTTGTTTTAGTTTCTATTGCTGACTTATTTTTCCATTTTCAGTTTTTGTTTTAAGGCATTTTTGCAACTACTTTATGGCAATCAAATTTGCAGTTTTGTAAACTTACAAGTGTGAAATAACCTTTCTCTTAGTTTTCTGTTAAGTATAATAACCCTGATGAGGCTGTAAATTCTTTTAATGCATAAAGTAGAAGAATGTTATTTTCATTGAATAATTTCTCATTCTATATGTGGTGGTAATTGCTCTAATGCTCAGAACTTATTGAGTGGCTCCTTTTCCTCCACTCCATATCCCTCCATGTTCTTTCCTTTACAGAAATTACATTAAGTCCAGTTCAAATCACTCTGGCAGTTGAAGTGAATCTTCTGCCTTAAATTGACATCTTCTTTCTTCCACATTCACACATTAGATCAGGGGTGTGCAACCCTCATCCTAGAGAACCGCTATAATATATTTACATGTTGTAGATGTTTCCCTCTTCCAGCATACCTGACAGGTGTTGTCAGGCTTCTACAGAGCCAGATGATGAACTTATCATCTGAATCAGTTCTGTTAGATAGCGACTCTTTAGGACCAGGGTTAAGGGTTAACCAAGTTAAGCTGCTTGATAACCAAGTTAAGTTAACCAAATTAAGTCAAGTTGCTTGATTTTTCTTTCAGGTATGGCTTGAAATTCCAATATAATAATACATTCACTGTGATTCTCCCCAAAATTTCTTCTTTTCCACTGGAGTTGGAGTTTGGAGTTTTTTCTTGTCAAGAAGGAGGGTCTAAGGAAAGCCCTGTAGCCCTGTTGAGCTGCATTTTGTTATAATGGTGCATTTTGTAATAAATGTCCAAAATGTAATAATGTTTTCATTTAATTTTGTAATAAAGACTCATTATATATTAAATTGCTGAATTTTGTAATAAAGTGCTCCAATGCATTTTGTAATAGGCTACATTTTGTCGCATTTCTATTTCCAAAATATATTCGTAATTTCAAAATTGTCTCTGTTTAATGTGCCATAAAGCCAGGCCATAAACCACTTGGAATGTTTCTCAAACAGCTCCTTGAGTTTTAATGCCATACCACCAAAGCACCCTGCTGCTTCAAAATGGAATAAACTTATTGCATAATGCGGCAAAATTTATTCCAAAATGCGGCTTTATTACGAAATGAAATGAAAAACTTATTACATTTTGGTCATTTACTCCAAAATGCAGCGTTATTACAAAATGTGGCTCAACAGCCCTATAAAACATTTGGGTCTCTATAAATAAAATTATATATATATATATATATATATATATATTCAGTGTTTCAAAAGCTGTTTTACTGAATCAGTAAAATAAGTTTTTCCCCCTTGTCTGTAAATAAGAAATATCTTAGCCTGAATGGTGAAATGATAAAAGGCTCTGTTTCCACTCAGCTTGCCAGTGTTTGTTCAGAGGAGTTAACCAAGGCATATTCATTTGTCACGCCACGCTGGGCTGCACAGTCTAGGAATTATTTGCTGTGAACGAAGTTAACATTCCTGGTCCTTGGAGGGAGGCGTTCATTTGGCTTGAAAGGGAGATTGGATGTCTGAGGTTCATTAAGTTTGATTATACATTAATGAGCATTTGGTTTCACAGTTTTGCTGTGCAGAATTGGGATAAAACAAGCAGGTGAAGTAGTTGCTGTTGATAATTTCTGAGAAAAACAAGCCTCAGGAAGTCTTTCTCAGTCGAACTTGATTATACTTTGTCAAAATACATCCAATGTTGAATTTTCAGTGGTGTATTCATTGTGAGAAAGTCAGATGGCTAGTGTGCACCCCACAAAAAAGACAGTAAAGACCTTTGTTTCTGGGGAATGGAAATGTAAAAGTGTAAAAAGTGATTTCATTTTAATG
>CM035799.1:37934485-37991928 GCA_020466265.1 Siphamia tubifer | reverse complement strand
CATTCCTATTGCTATTTTAAATTTTTTTATTTTAAATTTTATTAACCAGGTAGGTCATTTGAGAACCATTTTTAAGTTCCAATGATGACCTACTGAAACAAGTCAAATGTTACAAAGTTAGTGTATTTTTGGACTATAACTTGTTTTTTTTAATAGTTTGGGTGGGGTTAAAACTTAATACTCCAGCGTGACTTATATGTGAAATTATGAAAGCATTATTATATAGTTTCACATGTTATTTTCACACTGATAACTGCAAGAGGGCGCCGTTGAGCATGTTCTTTACGCTGTAGTTACCTGAATAACTGTTAATGTTATGTTAACATATTAGGCACGTTCTCAGGTCATCGTTTATGCATCATGTAGCGTTAGCTGAATGTGTACATTAGCATACCGTACACCTATTCAGCCTGTTGTTCTCTGTTCTATTTGTATTTTAAATTGGCTTTCAAGATTAAATGTCTGTTCTTGGTGTTGGATTTTTATCAAATAAATTTCCCCCCAAAAAATGCGACTTGTATTTCCAGTGTGAAAAATCGTTTTTTTTAATTAAATGTATTTTTTTAAATTTTTTTTATTGTTAATTTCATTTAATTACTGATTGATTGAGAGATACTTTATTGATCCCTTACAGAAAATTACTTGGTTACTACAGCAGAAGAGAGGTACAGTAACAATCTATACAGGCACGAAACAGGAATTATTTAATGGAATATAGAAACATAAATGCAGGGGATGCAATAAAACATACTCAGACAGCAGACAGAAGACATTATTTCAGCTTCAAGAAGGATAATACTGAAATGAATGTTATGTTTCGACCACTTGCATCCACACCACACAGCTGTTATATACACCTGAGGATTTTTTCATATCGCAATATATACAATATCGCAGGGTTAAAAAAAAAAAATCACAATGTCAGTTTTTTCTAATATCATACAGCCTTACGGATCAGTGATAATTAGACTGTCACAAGTGGTTTTTTTTGCATAAAAGTCAGCATAAAGGCTGCCTTGAAAAGAGTAGTTATTAGAAGTAAGAATAGAAAGACAGGTTTTACAGATTTACCACATCTTTGCCATATGTATTTTATTCATTTTATTTTTTTAATCAGACTGTTTATCTGTGTTACAATTATTTACACTCATGTTTCTTTGTATTCTATTACAGCGGTGACCACATTCTCCCCGCCAAAAAATAAACGTCAGAAGAAATACCGCAGTGTCATCTCAGATGTGTTTGATGGGACCATTGTCAGCTCAGTTCAGTGCCTCACCTGTGATCGGGTTAGTGTTGGATTTTATTTATTTATTTATTTTCGCTCTTTCTGAAAGGCTGTGATAGACAGTAGCAAGTGAGGAGCGACACATTTAAATATACAACTGTGGCTCAATTGTAAAGTATTATAAGATGATCTTTAAGTGTAATTAAATTAAAAACATCATTTTATTGCTGTCAGTCTTAAAAGTTCTGAGTTTTTCTTTTACATCGTTGCTGTAGTTTTAGACACGCATTGACTGCATGGTTGTTTTGCAATATGAATAATAATTACTGTACCTGCAACAGGGTGGTTATATTTTTACCTGCATTTGTCTGTTTTTTCTGAGGTTAATGAATTATTATGAATAGTTATTTTTTTCTTTTTGAGAGCCTTGTGACTCTGCAATGCAAGTGGCGGTTTTAAAAGTAGGGAAGTATGACCCAAAAAAATTATATATAGCATTTTATTGACATTGGGATGAAATATTGAAATTAGTATCTTGGTCCCAAATCCAAACATTGCATGTATTATCTGGTCTAACATGTTGAAAGCTAAACAGGAAGTGGACACGATCGTTTTCTTCCAGTAGACGTCCAGACGTTAAGCCTAACCCGAACTCAAACCCGGAACCCTCTTTACCTCCAGCTCTGAAAGACCACTAGAGCAGAATACACCCATTTCCATGGAAACCTTTATTCTGAAATAACATGTCCATATAAACACGAAGGCCATAGCTTTAATTCCATATTATTTTATTCTGAATAAATAATTCAGAATTTAAAAATGTCATGTAAACATAGCCATTATTTGGTTCCTTTTCCTGCTTATTTTAACTTACACTTTACAAGATCTTTCAAAAATTCACTGTTGAAATAGATATAGACCTTGTGGAAATTTTTCTCTGTTGTTGGTAAAAAATGAAGCAGCCTTCTGCTGGCCAACAAGGTTTTTATTTCTTTGGAAAAAAAGGTCAGTCTGGATGTGAGTGGTGGTTGTGAAGAAAGACATGGAGCTTCTGGCAAAATCCACCTTTATAGGATGGATCCCATCTGTCAGACGACACCTCCAGTCACTTTAAAGAGCCTTTTGATTGAGTGATGAGCCCCAGGTTTCAACACGGTCACCTTTTGTTGCTTCTTATTTACATATTGAGACCAAAAAAAAAAAAACAGAGTTGGACAAAGAAGTTAAAATTCCATTATAAACCTCAAACAACTCAATTTTCTCCTTCTATTTTGTGCTTGAGAAATGCCGGGTCCACACATTAACACAGTGCAGATTCGTTTGGTACCGGATAGAAAAGATATCCTGTCCACAATGGGGACGGATCAGTAACGTATCACGTAAAGATAGCAACGAAACGCAAGCTGAAAACAATTCAATACTCATGCCACACCTTTTGGTGCGCTTTAAAAACAGTCCCACCAGATACACCAGAACAATAGTAGAAGTGAAGCGCATGCGCATAAACCCCTTCTTATTCCAGCGTGAAGCGCACATCGGACACAAACAACAATAGACTTTTCACTCTTCACTCCGTTTGACCCGTCATGACCGTAACAAAACGACTGTTGTCTGATCTTTCCACTCTGGAACCCATATTCAAAAGGTTTCAGTTTGGAGCACTCCAGAGCACCCCGTTAATGTGTAGACACGAGGTCCAAATGATAACAAATCATTTCAGATTCACTCAAAAACGGTAATGTCTGGACAGGGGCCTTAGTGTCAGAAGTTTCTGGAGCTTGGGAATCACAGGTCAGATTCTTATTTGGATGACTTTGGGACAAAAGCATCTGTTGAAATCTGCAAATCACATTCCTTTTTGTATTTGGCAGTGTAGAATGGAGAAACCATGAGACGCTGATACTCTACTCCAGTGTTTCCTAAACTGCCTTTGCTCAATAAAGTTTAATATTGAAGGGCTGAAGGCCATGGTCACAGTGGGTGAAGAAATCACTACCTCATACAAGACTACAAAATATGAATCAGTTTTCTATAAATGCATATAGTCATACTGAGGATGGTATGTAGCTGTGGTGAATTTAGCTGCCTTCCCAGAGAACTGCGTACTCTATTTCTAGCTGCTACATCCAGTTTGATTATAATATCTTAAGGTTCTTCTATACGATAAGAAACTTCAAATGTTATTAATTGGTGTGATATGAAATCTGTTATACAATTCTAAGTCTGAATATCTGTTTACATCATGTATCACAAATATTGTATGTGTAGATGCTTGCACAGCTGCTGAAAATATATATTTTTTGTAACCTTTTACTTAACCAGTTAAAAAGGCTCTTTGAAATAAAAAAAGGCTCTTTTGCAATAACACGTTGTAGAATTGCGTTCTTAAACTATACAGAAAGCATCATACAAATAACATATCTATAAAATGCCATCAATGAATCAAAAGGTACTAAAAGTATAATCAACATCAACCTTAAAAGCACCTCAAAGCAGAACCTGATTCAATTAGTTAGAAAAACATCGACATTTATCCTTTTCCCCATTAATTTAGAATAATTTGAATACATTTACAGAGACCAGCTCCTTCTGTTTTATCTTTTTCTGTTGCTTGTTTCAGGCAGAACAAAGGTTTCTGTCACACTTCTGTTCTGATTGTATTTTCATCTATAGATATACTCAGAGACAATGAAAATACAACACTTTACATTTTGGTTTGTTTTTGCTCAGGATCTACATTGTTCAATTTGAGTTCTTTAGTAACAGTTGGAGTCACAGTGGGCATCGTGTTCCACATGAACGGTCATCATGTAAATCAACATGTTGAATTGTACTCCTAACAATACATATTTACATTTACATATGTAATTAAGAGTTCTGTAAGTGCAGTTGTTGATATGAAGGGGTGGTTGTCTTCTCTATATAAAGACATGATAAAAGACATGCTAGAAACATTGCCAAGTGTCGGTGGAACATGTGTGGAACCAACTGGGACCAGCTCTGCAGCAGGAGTACCCAGACCTCAAACCAGGCAGAAACTCCAGAATGTTCTGCAGGCAGAGTGACAACAACTCCCCCAAGACAACTGCAGACGATTGGTCAGGTCCATGAGGAGACGTTGTCCTGCCTGTGTGAATATTGGTGGGGGTCACACCCCATACTGACTGTTTTTGAAGTTGATTTTGAATGTGTGTTCCATTCAGTGTTGTTGTGATTTTTAATTTTCAACGTGTGGTCATTATGTTTCATGCATGTGTTTATTATTGTACAAGTTCAGCCAAATAACACATTTAATTAATCCAAACCAACCCACCCAATATATTGAAATTGTTAAAAAAAAAAATAAAAAAATACTTTCAGTAAAAAAAATATAATTGAATCCAAACTGGTGTTGCATTTTCATTACCTCTGAGTGTATATATCTTTCTGAAGCAATTATGAACGAGTATTCAGAGAATGCCTAATCTGACCCCTATTTTGTGCCAATCTCAGGTTTCTATGACAACCCGTTCTTGAATTAGAGCCAATAATGTAATTTTGACTTTTCTACTTAATACAACATTGACCTTTGACCTTTACCCAAATGATGCACATTAGCTATAAGCGCACATGTAATTTAATGATGAAGTATTCATTGAGTTATAGCATGATATGTCTCTGTGAACACACACACAGACAGACACACTGATTACAATAATCTTCCGCAACCAGTGAGATTAATTATTTACCCAGTACTTCACTGTAAAATGTGTTCTAATGTGGTACTACAGAAGTACAAAATGAATGTTCAAAAAATCCCATCTTATCTAGTAATGATACTCAAGGACACATTGAATTTTGGACTTTTTTTTAACTTGTGTAAAATGGACAACTCCATACAAACAAGCATAGTTCCAAAAGATAGAAAAGTCTTCAAACCATATGAATGACTATCACACCTATCCAAGTCTAACTCTTTTACTGTCTCTGTGTTGTCAGGTGTCTGTGACCCTGGAGAACTTCCAGGATATTTCATTGCCCATCCCAGGGAAAGAAGACCTGGCTAAGCTCCACTCCTCCACCCACCAGACTTCTCTGGTAAAAGCTGGCTCCTGTGGGGAAGCGTACGCACCGCAGGGCTGGATTGCCTTTGTCATGGAGTACATCAAGAGGTGTGTTTATGTTCACAGTATTATTTTGTTCACATAAACCTTCGCAGCTGTCTTAACTTTTGTGGTTTCTATATATTTAGTTGGTTCTGGGGTCCAGTGGTGACACTACAAGACTGTCTTGCAGCCTTCTTTGCAAGAGATGAGTTAAAAGGTGAGCAGAAAGTGAAGCTTGGCCTTTTTTACACATGTGTTTGTGTCTAAATAATGTTATAACTATATGCTTATTTGTGTTTTTCCTAGGAGACAATATGTATAGCTGTGAAAAATGCAAGAAGTAAGTATCTTACTTCTCCAAACTGAATAAAAATATAAGACTATGCATTATATAGATTTTAATGCCCTTCTTCTGCATCTTTCTTTAGATTACGAAATGGAGTCAAATTCTGTAAAGTGCAAAGTTTGCCAGAGGTAAGTTGAAACGATAGAGACCCAAATCTTCATCTGTAACTAGGGCTTCACAATATTAGAAAAAAAAACTGACATCGCGATTAATTTCTTTTTCACCCTGTGATATATATATATATATATATATATATATATATATATATATATATATATAGCGATATGAAAAAATAATATAGTATATAACAGCTGTGTGGTGCCGATGCAAATAGTCAAACAGATTAGTGGTCGACACAGAACGTTATGTTTCACTATCAAACTTCTTGTAGCCAAATCAATTAAATAAAATCAATAATTAAAAACAAATAAAGAAAAATAAAGAACATTTTAAAATAAATATCAATAGATACAAATAAATTACAAAATAAATAAGATATCTATATTTTGAAAAATTTAAAAAGCTGAGATATTTAATAATTAGCAGAAACAATTAAATGAAATTAATAATTAAAAACAAATAAATAATTTTTTAAGTAAAAAAATTCAATAAAAATCTATTAACATTTTTAAAATGAATAATAAAATACAAATAAATGAAAACAATACATAATAAATACAAATACTAAATAAATAATATATTTTTTTTATTATTTACAAATAATACAAATACAAATTTTTAAAAAATAAGAAAAGGAAGGAAAAAATAATAATTCCACATAACTGAGATGCTTTCCTTTCTGGCATTGAGTCTTGGTTTTGGGTGATTTTCTCTTGTTGGTCGCTCATTTTTCAGTCTTGTTACCAGTGACTCAGTCCAAAATGGTTCAGAATGATTGTGATGTGCTCAGTGTGTGTCAGGTTCTATTGAAATTAGATGAGAACATGTTGAGCTCATTCGTCTCCTACATTAACAGAACCTAATATTGCTCTGTCGATGCTCAAACAACACATTGTGCAGCTCTATCTGTAACGTCTCGACAGATTTTTAACTCAGAATGTCCTCCTGTGTTCCAGATCCTGTGCATCCACTTGAAGCGCTTCAGACATGAACTGATGTTCTCCACCAAGATAAGCACTCATGTCTCCTTCCCACTTGAAGGCCTGGATCTGCAGCCTTTCCTGGCCAAAGACAGTTCTGCACAGACCACCAACTACGACCTGCTGTCAGTCATCTGTCACCACGGCACTGCCAGCAGTGAGTGGGCACACTTGCACCCCGCCTTCTGTCCAGACAGGATGGCTGCATTCACCAGCTCATAGAAAATGTTCACATGTGCTCGTTAGGTTTATGAATGCTGCTCTAATGCCTTTCCTTGTCTAATGCCAGGTGGCCACTATATAGCCTACTGCAGGAATGACGCCAACAATCTATGGTATGAATTTGATGACCAAAGTGTGACCGAAGTTTCAGAGTCCTGCGTCCAGAATGCTGAAGCTTACGTGCTCTTCTATAAGTAAGCCATTTTCAAAGTTCACTTTCATAGTTGCGAACAACAAGTTTTAGGAGTCGGCGGATGTCTTGCACCAACAAGAATTTATTTGTAAAACCAATGAAATTATAGCAAATTAAATGGGACATTGCTTCTTAAATCTCAGTTTGGTTTTGACTATAAACCAAGATTTAAATGAATTTTTGCTGCATGAAAACTTCAATTTCTAATTTAAAATGGGACACATTGTTCACTTTAAACCTGTGCTTGAGGGTTCATTCTTAAAATATCTGCCTGTTTAGGATGTTAGGCATGAAAATAAGCAAGTACAAGAAATTTAAGGGACAGATTGTCTTAAAATACTGGTTGAACTGGAAGATGGGGCTAAAACAAACAGCTGCCAGATGGTCTCATTTGTACGTTGACAGTTTTTGTCTTCTGGTTTTCATTCTTACAACTCGACTATTCTTCTCCTGTACTTTATTGTACTGACCCTATTCCTGGAGTTGGTATTGCATGCCTTCCATCTTTTGATTCAGGAGAGGCCTACATATCAGTCTGATTGATTTAAAGTTTTACATTTCATTTTTTAAAAGAATGGATTTTTATTTTAAAAGCACAAGTAAAATTTGACCTGAAGCAAGTTGGAGCCATTTACCAACTTGGGAGGACCAAACTACATGGATTTTCTTGGTCAATCAATGTTGCAGAACTTGATAGGTGGTGCAGAGCTTCTGAATTTTTAAAGCATATGGATATGAGTTGTGGTTCAAATCTTCTTAAAGGTGTCATTCCATCGTTATTTCATTAATATTACTGTCTTCCCCATTGTTATTGAATACATTGTGTGTTGGTTAGGGTTAGGCTATTTAAATAAATGTCCGGATTGCTTTGTTTCCAGCTGTTTTGCACGGTAGAAAAATGACTCGAGGTGGAACAACAGAGTTTACCAGTACTTCCTCATACATGTCCATGACGTAGTGACTCTGATTGGCTCAGAATGTGTGAAGGAACACTCCCCCCTCCCCTTTCGCTCCTTGTGTGTGTTTACCTTTACCAGAGTAGCATCCAGCTAGGTTTCATGCTGTTGTTTGTTTTGAAAATGTCCAGGGAAAAAAACTAAGCTTTTTTTCCACAGAGAGCACATGAACCAGTTTGATCCGCCATTTTTTCAAGTTTGTGCAGCAGCTACTGTGGCGCCATCTTCTCTTGTAGATGCTAATGCTAATGTTACTTCAGATTCGCTGCAATGGAGGACAGGCTTAACTCCACGTGGGTGACGCTAAAGTCCATCTGACATCAGACAGACCGGCTTTTTCTAGGTCCCTCGTTCCTATCATTGTTTTTTGTGAATGCGGTATGCAGCCAGTGGAGGTGACAAACACTGTCAAAGGCAGCATGTGTCAGTAAGTAGGGGTGACCCATGAGATTTTAAAAGGAGCGTAAAAAAGTGGTTTTCAGCAGAATGACACCTTTAATAATTTGGTAACGATGTATGGGTTTTACCTTGATCTTAAGTGTTTAGGAATACAGAGCAGCCAAAGGTTAATGGTTCTTCAAGACCACACTTTCTGGCTAGGTCACGACAGAACACAAATGCATTTTCTATTCAATAATTACATTTTCTACTAATGAGGTTATATTTTTAGCTGTGTTTGTTTTTTGGACAACCCAAGATTAAATCAAAGGTCATGATCACAGCAGACTCTGTCTGCTTTGAGTGCAAATTAGGAATATTAGCTGACATATCTTCATATCTTTGCAACACTATTTTCCTGAATGCATAAAAAATTCTTGAATCTTATTGAAATGTTACCTTTGTATATGGTTGCAAATCATTATCTTCATGAATTTAGTATGACTGCTGTATGTGTGTGTGTGTGTGTGTGTGTGGGGGGGGGGGGTCGCTCTCATCTCTCCATGTTCATTAGAATAGATTTGACATGATTATAGTTGAATGTATTTAACCCTTTGACGCATGAATTATGAAAACCCTAGTGGAAACTTCTTTCCTGGGTGTTTTTATTCCTCTTTAGGCATGAAAAACACAATATGATTTTTTTATATGTAGCTATTTTTCCTGGAATTACAAAAATGTCTACTCAGCTGCAAAACATGCGTTTAATTTCTGAAGCAAAGAAACATGTATTTAATACTCGTCAGAAAGTGATATACTGTATTATAATTAAAAATGAATGTTTTTTTAAAAATATATGATTCAGCTAATTTCTAACATTTACGAATTTAATTATTACTTCATGGAGATGATATGCAAAAACAATATTATTATTATTATTATTATTATTTTTTACTATTTTGTTCATCAAGAACAGCGAAGTTACAGTAATAGTATGAATGTATTGGATGATGTATAAGCCACAAAACCCATGAATATACAAGAGAACAGCTGTAGAATAACTATCCACTGGAGTGACCAGTATGCATCAAAGGGTTAAAAAAGATTAATGTAATAGAGCTTTGCATGTTACAGTTAGTTTTCTGAGCTTTGATTAGACCTAAACTAAGATTAAATGAATACTTGTTGGTGCAACCTAGTCTTTGAGTTGAGTAAATGTGGCTGTTTAGATATTGGTAGCTATCACTTGATGGCTCACGTAATTAATTTGCTCTTCATCCTGTCACAGAAAGAGCAATGAAGATTCAGTGAAAGAACGTAGGAGGGTGTCAGGGTTATTCAACATGATGGAGCCCAGTCTTCTACAGTTCTACATCTCTCGACAGTGGCTTAACAAGTTCAAGACCTTTGCTGAGCCAGGGCCCATATCCAACGATGACTTCCTTTGTTCTCATGGAGGTGCGTCATTTTCATACGCGAACGACACAGAAGACAAGGATCTCTTTTTTTTTTTTCTCCCTTTGCCCTGTGTTTTTATTTTTTATTTTTCAAAAATGGTAACCTGCCCTTTCTAAGCACACACATCTTTTCCTTTGGATACTTGCCAGGGATTTCTTCCTTTGACAAACACTGCAGAGTATTCCCTTAACAACATAGCTGACTTCAAAAGGGGATTTTACTTCTCTTTCTGCAGATCAGTCTTTCTTTCTTTTTTTTTTCCCCAGCAGAGAAGAAAGGATTCCAGTAGGCATTGTGCCAGTCTAACTCTTAAAATTGAAAATTACATAGATAAACTGTAAATTTATTAAGGTTCTATTAAAGCACATAAGCTGAGAAGAATATGTCTTTGTGCACAATGAGCATCTTCTTCCTCCTTTACTGCAGCAACCGCTGTTTAACAACCAGCTCGACAGGTACATGCAGTAGTTAGAGATACTATCAGTGCAGTCAAACCACTTGTTTTGCAGCACATTAACCAATCATTTCATTTTCCACACATGGAGAGCCTCGCTGCTTATTTTCACTCTTCTACTCGTTGCATCATCATTGGAAATATCTATGTAGGTCAAAAAAGCTGAAGTTCTCTACCAACATGCTGCTATCACAATACAAGTGTCAAATAAAGAAATATAAAATACCTGTTGTACATGGAAAAAAACAGGAATTTTGCTTTAACTTGTTTATTTATGTATGTAGATATTAGATAGGTATGATATAAGGGATCAACCAAGCGGGTGGTGTCATTGTTTTAAGTGTCACTTTTCACTCTACAGTTCTGTTAGTTATGTTGTGTGCCCTTTCTGCTTCAGTAACGTGTTTTTTTATTTGCTGGATATAACAGCAAGGTCCTACTTTCAGATGGTGTTTGTTCCAATTTTAGATTTGGCAACATATTGTCATTCCTGTACAAATGGTGTTTCAGCAATTTGCTTATAGTAGTACGTTTTGTCCCCAGATAGTGGATGGAGACACTTAGTTTCTGTTCAGGTATTGATATATTTGCAGATGAAATCACTTTTACTTTAGTTTTCTATATTTGTGACATGATAACCTTCAATTTTAGTGAGTTTTTTTTATGAACATTATATGATAAAAGTAGGAAAATACCTGATTTTTCTTTTTTTTTAAAGAGCAAAATGCAGAAGATAATGTTATAATACAAAACAAAACACTAAAACATGAAAAAACACTTAAGAAAGGTTAAACAGAGAAAAATAGTCATATTAGTTATGCAGCTAAATCTGTAAATTTTACAGGCAAAAGTCCTTTTAGCTCTAAACTCAAACAAATATGTCCTTAATTCAACTAACTCTTTAAACTTAAACAATCTTGATTTAATAAATAGTTCATTTGTATGATCCCCCAAAATTAACATTGTGTATTATATATTCTTATTGTTCTTTTCTGTCATAAAAACTATGATTTTGTGTTTTTTATATTTGTGTTGCCCCATACTTCGATACAATAAATTAAATATGGCAGATAATCTATTTATAATCTAATATATATTTGGCTTTATTCAATACTGAAATATTCTTGGATACCTTTTTTTTTTTTACATAAGCAATATGTGCTTTCCATGTTAGTTTATCATCCACTGTTACACCCAAAAAACACATTTCTGAAAACTTTTCAATCTTACCACCATTAAGAGACAATGAAACATGTTCCTCCTTTTTTAACTTCAACTTAGTTTTGGGTGGTACAGTGGTTAGCACTCGTGCCTCACAGCAAGAAGGTCCCTGGTTCGATTCCCACACCAGACCTTTCTGTGTGGAGTTTCCATGTTCTCCCTGTGTCTGTGTGGGTTTTCTCCGGGGTACTCCAGTTTCCTCCCACCATCCAAACACATGCACTGATAGGTTAATTGGTTAGTCTAAATTGCCTATAGAATGTAAGAGTGATTGTTTGTCTATATATGTTCAGCCCTGAGATGAACTGGAGACTCATACAGGGTGTACCCCACCTTCACCCATTGTAGTTGGATTAGGCCCCCACAGACCCCCGCAACTCTAGTGAGGATAAAGCGGGTTCAGATGACGAGCAGTTTTATTCCAGTTCACAGATAGTGTATTTGTATCAGACCATTTTTTTAGTTGAACTGTCTCATTCTCTACTCTCTGCACTAATATTTTCAAATCATCTCCTGAACTTAGAAAACTTGTATCATCAGCAAACAAAATAAACTGCATTTACCTAAAAGTTTAAAACTAATTAATCAATGAATGACTCCAGCTCTAATCTGAAGATGGTTTAATGTGTTTTCATTAGGTGTGCCACCCAACAAAGCCACCTACATTGATGATCTGGTCGTAATGCTGCCACAGAATGTGTGGGATCACCTATACAGCAGGTACATCCCAACTATATATATATATATATATATATATATATATATATATATATATATATATATATATATATATATATATATATATATACACACACACACACACACATACATATGTTTTTTCCCTTTTTTTGTTCTCCCACAATCTTGTCTTAGTCACTGTTACTCAGTTTAGTCTTTGTGAGTAAATGTGAGTGCTCGCTGCAGGTACGGAGGGGGACCAGCTGTCAACCACCTGTACGTCTGCCACACATGCCAGATTGAGATAGAAAAATTGGAGAAGCGGCGCAAGGCAGAGCTGGACATGTTCATCCGGGTGAGCCTTCTTTTTGTTACAAGAAGAGTGATTACAAAGGAGAGGGGGTGGGGGGGTGCTTCAGACAGATAGTGTTTAAAAAGGGAAGAAAAAAAAAACAACCTAAACTAAACAAAACTGGTGTGTGGGTGATAATGCATTGTGTGTCCTTGAGCTTTCCTGTGCAGCCGGTCATCATTGCTGTGTATGGGCCTATTATACAGTCTATTTAACCAGTTGATAGGGTGCATGTGTTGGTGCTCTTCACTCGGCAGGAGATGAGAGGTGTGAGTCTGATGAAAGCCTTATCATTAATGCATTGGGACAGATGCAGCTGTTATTGTCTGCTCAGGCTACACACACACACACACACACACAGAGTGACTGCTCAAAGGGTGAGGTAGATATTGTATGTGTCTCTCTGTTTGAGAAAGAGAAGAGCTTCAGTAGGCTAAAGAGAAGAACAGGGATTGTGCCATTTCCAAGAAAAAAAATGATACTGGTGCAGTATACTGTTGCGACTCTTATCTAATTGGAATAACTACCAGAGAAATGATGAGGTTTTTCATCTCTTCTTCTCTCAATCCTTTTATCCTCATTTCATTTATTTATTTATTTTTTTGCCCTCAACTCCCCCTCCTGTTTCTCCTCCCCATCCCTCTGTGTCCTTTCTCCTCCCTCTTGTCTCTACTGCTCACTCCTCCCCCATTTCCTCTCTCCCTCTCCTCCCCTCTGTGTCTGTAGCTGAACAAGGCGTTCCAGGAGGAGGAGTCTCCAGTGGTCATATACTGCATCAGCATGCAGTGGTTTCGTGAATGGGAGGGCTTTGTAAAGGGAAAAGACAACGGTAATTGGACAGAGGTCTTGCTTCTCTCTATCCCCAGTGCTGTTTAAATGTCTAATTAAAAGGCTAAATGTTACGTCTTTGACTGTCATCCCTCATAATGCAAATGAGGTTGATTTTGTTTTGTCTCTTTTATTTCCTGTCTTTTTATGGCAAATAATTTATTTATATTAAGCATTCTTTTTTTTATATTAAGCATCCAAATTCTTTATTTACCAAAAGACAGTCATGTTCAAAGTAAACTCTGAAGTCCCCTTCCCTTTCTTGAGTTATCATCAAAGAGGTTTCCTTTAGTCCCCTGAGTCATGTCTCTCCCGCTCCAGCAAAATGAAGCATCAAAATACATTTACTTTTCCTGCACTTGTTTTCTTTTTTGTGCTTTGTATTGTCATATCTATTTTTAATAGCTTACATCTGGCTTGACTGCAAACATGTTTTTTCCTCTGACTTTTGCTCTTCTAATATTTGTTTTCCCTTTGTTGCAAGTATGGAGCAGACATTGCTTTCATAGTGTGACAAAAACATTTGACATTTCAGCTTTTTTGCTCTGAGACACCATTTCCATTGAAAATAAATAAATAACCCCCCCAAAAAAACATGGCAATAACATATATACATATATAATAATTGTTTTTCTTCTTTATATCAAGATCCTCCAGGACCTATTGATAATTCCAAGATAACGGTGAACAAGAATGGACATCTAACGCTGAAGCAAGGTACAACCTTTTGCATACATCTTTTTTTTTTTTTTTTTTACACGTATGAAATAATAAAACAAGGTAAACTTTGCAATGAATAAATCAGATGCATATTTTTACTAATTTGTGTTTGCTTTGACTCTGCAGGAGCTGACTCTGGGCAGATTTCTGAGGAAACGTGGAACTTCCTCCACTCTATCTATGGCGGTGGTCCTCTGGTGACGGTTCGGCCGAGTGTCAGCCACCAAGAAACGGAATCATCACAGTCAGAGGAGAAGATAGAGGTGGAGACGCGCTCCGTCTAATCAAGCACTCTACAGCAAACAAACAAAACATTTAAGAAATGAAAAGCCTTTTTATTTTGCACTTGACTTTTATTTCAAAAGCATTCAAGCAAAGGACCTCATCTGTACTGCTACGTGACAGCCTTTGACAGCAGACGGAGGGAATTAACATGTCTCAAGGGGTTTGTCATGTTGTACAAATCTGTATAAAGAGCTCTTAAATTTCTATTAGCACTGTAGTATTCATGTGTCCGGTTGTTTCTGAACCAAGCATTTAAATTAAGTGCAGCTAAAAATTCCACTGAATGCCATATTTCTTCTTTTTTTTCTTGACCAAATGAGCACATATTGTATGTTCATGTGTCTTGTGTTGCTGATATTGATAAATCACAATACATCTTGCTGTAGATATAACTCACTTTTCCTGTTGTAAGAGAATATTGTTTAATGAATGGTAAGAAGAGCAAATTATTACACTTCAAGTGATGAAAGGTTATGAAGGGACTAATTATTGACTAGTCTCAGGAATGAAATTTGTGTTTTGCACTGTTCCGTAGACTTACAACTTGGCATGCTCATGCAAATGTCTGGTTTGTATGTGAATGTACCAGTACTGATAGTATGTTGGTAAGGATTCAGCACTTGGTTATTTATCACAGAAGGGAGTGATTTAGTATGATGTTGATAGATTTTGTAGAATACATGTCACAGGCAAAAGTCTGTTAAGAATGCATGCTATAACAACTCAGTCTCAGCATAACATCACATGTAACTGCATGTAAATGCAAGGCTGCTCATAAAATGTGCACGCACTTCACAATCTGGATCAAACTTCACTAAACTGTAGCTGCAGAAACCATATTGCAGTATGTAATGGGCATCATCAGTAATCTGATGAATTAAAGGCATTATTTTTGTGTATGGGCATGGTGTTGCTTTATGTGTTGGCAGATAGGGAGTAGACAGAATGCTGTACTGTAAGTCACTGCATATGGATGTCCCTAGAGTAAGATCTATGATGATTTTTGCTGGCTGACATCATTAAAACTTGATGAAAAAATGCTAATCACTGTGGTCACCTTGATTTCATTTATCACATCTGATTTTGCTGGGATATGTGGTTATGATGAAACGATGGAGTAAGCGCAAACACAAAAAGTGGATTTTATTACATGGTGCCAAACTATCAACCTAGAAATTAACATATTAGATTACCTCAAAAGTATGTGACTTTTTGCAGGAGCTAAAATGTACAGTATAGTGTTGGGCTTTGACGAGCCCGGCTGATTCGGCTCACACACCCCGACTAGTTGACTGAATTGAAAACATGGCTGCGGCCGAACGTGCAGCAAAATTACGGAAGTGAGGTATGTGTAATTCTTCATCCACAAAAGCTATTTCGAAGTGAACCACTAGTTCGGTGTTTGTAGAATAGCAAATGATAAAACCAGAGTTTGCTAGCGCATCAAATATGCCATTAACTCGCATCAAAGGCAGTACACAAATACATCGGCAAAGTTGTGCGCGGAACAATCAGCTAGCTTGGATAGCTAATGTTAGACTGCTGCAGCTAGCCGTAGCAGCTAACTGGTTACCAATTACCAAAATACCGCTTGGTAGCTAGCCATGCTACTTGAGGCTATGCTGCAGTTGAACGTTAAATTCCGGTGAAGCATTATGTTAGTATTCATTCCATTTCTATATTATGTGTTTCCGAAGTCGCTCGTATTGCTTGTAGATTTAGCTAACATACCCGACGTTAGTAGCGTTACTAAACGAGCTAGAGTGCAATTCGCCACGATTCTTTTCCTGCATGGTACAGTTAACAGGAAAATTAGCCGAAGAGAACTAGCGACGGCAACATTAGCCAACTTGGCTAACTAATCGTTCACAGATAAAAAGCAAATTAGACTTGGGTCACACTTCTGTGTAGTTGTTCGTTGGGCATCATGTAGAGCACAGAAGATTAGAATTCAATACCATGGGTGCAACAGTCTACACTTTGCTGTGTTCTGCGTTAATGTTATATATTTAGCTACCGAGCTGGCGGTAAGTTAGTTTGCTAAGGTTAGCCCGCTAAACAGCGGGCTAGGTCAAGTAACGTTTGCTTGGAAGTTGATCCATGCTAACATGTAGCCTTTACCCGCTTCATAAACCAACTGTGTTCTTTCTCCTAAACATGTCGCTGGATTGCAAATCGTGAACTTTATGGCATTAGTTCATGTGCTGCAAACTAGTGTTAACTTGGCCAACGGCACGTGCAGCTGCAACAGACTGGAGCTTCGCTAGTTTAACAGCATCCTCGTGCCTCCAACTTTGTTGCATTGAGCTCGCGGCAGCTGATTAGCTGGGATGTTGGGATTTGAGCGATTCTCATCGGTATGTATACCAAGACCACTTCGTGGTTTTTTTGTTGCCAGTAGGCCCGGTGGAAGTGTTTACTACAGGTCAGCAACAGTATATACGACTATAAAGTACTATTCACAGCTTCCTTCGTTTATCATAACATATATTTCAGCATTTGGTCTCACCACATCGGGTATGATCGTAGCTGCCTGTCAACTAATATTGATCACACTTTGCTTGTTTGGTGTGCCTTAAATGTTTGAGTCAGTATCTAATGTTCTTATGTTTTGGTGACTTTATTGATAACACATTTTAGGTTACAGCCTGTCATGGTAATCTGCACGTGCTGTTATAACTTCCCAGACAAACACGCGCTTTATAAACGAACAGGAAGTGAGTAGATGGAGAATTTCAGTAACACATGGCTCCTGTCTAATTGTATAGACACGTCCAATATTTTGATCCATTTGTGTTATTTAGCTCCAACACTGTCAGGATAACGTGTCAGACGAATTGATGTAGCAAATATGAACAGAGTTGATATTGAAACAAGAATTAAAAATAAAGCATATTGGATCATTTAAAGACTGTTGAGCAACAACATGCTTTGCTGTTTTTATTACTCTTTTTTAACCTTCACGTTTTCATTCTATAGTTTTGACACGAGTAGGATCTTAGTTGAGATTATGACATTTGGAATGTAATAACAGCCACTTTATATTGAAAACATGTTGTGCCTGTTGGAACACACAATTTCCAACAGGTACAAAATTCAGCAGTAGAATGTTTTTCTTATTAACTTGGGTATTTTCATCTTTACTACCCATATATTAATTATTGGAAATGCCAGCAAAATTTCCATAATCTTTTAAAACTGACTACAAATAATTTTAAGTAGTCATTATTTTTCAGGTTTTTCATAGTAGGCCAGGAAGCTTAATTAGTTTTGCCATGTCAAGTCTGAGGGTGACTGCTTAGTCTGAATAATCTGGCCCCTGCTCACTCCTTTCTGCTTTTCTTTCTTTCAGTCTCTTATTTTATGCATGGACAAATCACATTAGCTTTCTCAGCTGGAGTCTTTATTGGAGTGTGAGTAATATGTGCATGTGGTGGGGCTTGTTCCAGGTGACTATTACGCTTGACCCTGTAGGAACATTATCAAAATGTATTTGTATTTGTAGCTGGTATGAATTCTGACTTTTGATGTAGCTGACCAAATGTAGTGTTACAAAAGGCAAGGATTGTCCCAGGAAAGGCAACATAATGCTTTCAAATTAGTTTTGACAGAGGTCGGTTCACAGATTGATTGTACATGGAATTAACGTAAATGAAAAGCCTGTCCATAATACTAATGGATGCAATAATTTCTGTCCTCTACAACGAACTACATATTCAACTAAAGGACAGTGCTTCCTGAATGTCACTTTCTAACAACCTTTTTGTGAGTAGATTTTTTTTTTCGTCCTCTGTTGTTAGATTTATTAACCAAAGCTGTGATCTAGAATAAAGGATACTTCAATGTCAACGTTTCTCTGTGTTGAATGGGAATGTTCTTTGGAATCACTGTTTTTTTTTGTACTTCATAAAGACGTGCATGTACGTAATCAGATTACCAACTCCTGTAAAACAAAATTAAATCAGAGATATGACAAAGTGAGTTACAGTATTCTGTCTAGGCTTATTAATATTTAGTAGAGTTGATATGAAGCAAGTTTATGAATAGAGAACAACATTCCCATTGCTTTGGTGTTTTAATGCTCAGTACTGTTGAATATATAGGCATCTGTTGACGGTTTGTCTTCAGTTTGTTTTTAGTTCAGCTATTTCAAGTCAGATTGTTTTGAAACTGGGTAGGAAGGTTGCTATGATTGAGGTGCTGCTTATGAAAGGATGGTGTGATTTTCTAGAAAGAAATCTATGTATGCATAAATAGTTAAGTAACTCTTCCATTAAGCTTGTGTTGATCCAAGTGCTGCCTTAGTGCTCATAAAATAATTTGCGTCACAGTTACAAAGGAAAATTCCAGTGTATGACTAGATTATCTATTTCGTGTTACATTTCACACTAAAACCTTGGGGTTTCTGTCTCATCTGTCATCTGCTTGATGCCTCAATAACACACAGAGCTAGTTTGGATAGCTTTGTTCGGCATTGCATTTTGTCAGGAAGTTTGTCATGTCTTAAACCTCTGTGAATTTCTATAATCGGCTTCTAAACCTTGTGTAGGATTGTTGCTGTCAGACCATTTCATTGCTTTGATGAGTTACAGGAGGACTGCTGCCTGTTGGTCCACTTGCACACCTGTTATAAAGAGATAAAAAAGCCTACAGAGTGTGATGACAAAACTGTGTCGACAGTGTTATCTCTTCTGAATTGCATGTAAGTCTTGCACTGTAGGTACAGAGTCAGAAGTCGGTGAAGAGGTAAATTATATTTATTCTTGGTGAGGTGGAATAAGCTGTAATATTGGCAAAAGGAAATCCTCTACCACATGTGTACACTCCATGTATTGGCTTGCTTTACTTGATAATTTTTGTTTCTAAAGGCAGGTGTTTAACCATTTGGCAAAATTACGTCCTTGGCAGCATCAAGCTTTTTCATTATTTAGCCCAACTTGCACACTACATTCAAGTCACCTTTTTCTCTTGAGTTACAGAGCACATACAGATGAGACTGGAAGCTGTGACATTTGTGAAGTGTCATAAGACATTAAGTGATTGGTTTATTAGGTTAGATGGGAGATCTGACCTTATGCTTTCTTGTCTTATCTTCTGCCGGTGAAGCTCTTACACCTTTTTAAATGTATTTCTTTTGTACAGAACTAAGATAAGACATCTAGTTTTGCCTGTGGACAGATGGTGTTGCTTAGCTACAATGACAGGAGAAATCAATACCCTCTGGTGTGAGCTGAGAAATGACCTGAGCGGTATTTAACAAAGGCCTTTTGGTGGACCCTTTCATTTGAAACACCTCAGAGTATTGATGTTGCATTCATTTTTAGCTCTGACCAGAGAATCTAAACAAAACCTTGTGACATTGGTGGCATGATTATTTCATTGTCTTATCGAAACATATCTATCTTTCTGTGTTTTACAGGTGCCCACATTCTGCTGCAGAGGAGAGAGCACCAGAATGAGGAGACTGTAGGCACCCGCCGTAGTATGGCCGCATCCCGTTCCTCGCGTGTCACAAGGTCATCAGTGGGGCTCAATGGATTGGATGAGAACTTTTGTGGTCGAACCCTCAGGAACCGCAGCATTGCCCAGCCAGAGGAGACCTCTGTGTCTCCTCTACCAAGGGCCCGGTCGCCCAAGAAGAAACAGGAGTCGAAGCAGGATGCCAAGCAGGAGTCAAAACTGGAGTCTAAGCAGGATGTTAAGCAGGACGCCAAGCAGGAGTCAAAACAAGAAGCCAAGCAGGAGTCGAAGCAGGAGTCGAAACAGGAAGCCAAGCAGGAGTCGAAACAGGACAATAAACAGCAGTCGAAGCAGGACACTCAGCAAGATGGTCAGCAGCAGACCTTATTACAGGGCAAGGTAACCGAGTCTAATACATCACCAGCTGAGGGGGAACAATGGACCTGCTCCAGGAAGCGGGGTTTATCCTGCTTGGAAAAAGACATTAGTCTTGAGAAGTCCGAGAACTGTGATAGAGGAAAGGGGGCACGGGATGCTTCTCCTCAAATCAAAAGGGCCAAGCGTTGCTCCCGCTCTGGAGAGTCTCAGGGACATGAGGAGGAACCTGAGCTTCTGAGACCTGAAAGTCCAGTCTCTGTCCCAGAGTCTAACAAGGACAAAAATTGTGAAGAACTTTCCAGCCAAAACTCTGCTAACTCTGCCTCACCTATTCTCAGTAAAGAGCAAGGTGAGCTGACAGAAGAAAAAGGAGGGGATGGTCAGTTGGAGTGTGATGGGGCTACTCGGCTCCCCAATGCTCACAAGGCGTCTAATGGACTCAGAGAGAATAAAGCGGAGGAACCTTGCACACTCTCTGAAGAGACTAGTGCAAATCTTACCTCTGCCACAAACTGCCCGTTGCTGCTCAATGGCAGTCAGACAGGGGCTCCCTCATCACCTGACCCTGCTGTGCCTTGTAGAAACTCTGTCCCTGTGCAAATGGAGGTCTCTGGCTCAGGAGAACTGTCGGCCTCACCTGTGCAGACATTTGAGGCTCCTTCAGAGGATTCTGTACCTGAGTTGATAGTGGCTAAGGAACAGGAGGTGGAGGAGGTGGAGGTGGATGTGGTGGGCGACCCTTTGTGTCTGGCTCATGAGGAGCAGGTGACGGAAAGCGAGAGTGACACCAATGGTCGGCCACTAACGCCGATGCAGGAAGAAGCTGCCTCTACCTCCACCTCCTGTAACACCACCAACAGGAACAATAGTCCAATCAACAACAATAGCAACTCAGGAGAAACTACACCCCCATTAGCACCAACCCCCTCCCCAACAGAGCCAGAGTGCAACCCCACAGTACCCAGCACACCCCCCACTTTCACAGAGCTCTATGAACACAGATACACCCTGCGGACTTCACCAAGGAGGGCTGCCACTGGTGGCAAATCCTCTTCCTCCAAGCCCAGCTCTCCTCCTAGAGACAATGGTCCTGTAAAGGAAGAGGGGGAGGTGGTAGTAGGGCTGGAGGAGGAGGAGGATTCTCCCATGGTGGAGGAACATGTTCCTTTGGACTCTTTGTGCCCCTCTAATGAGGAGCCTGTCTCTGTGGATTCTGGAGACAGGGTAGGTGGTGAGGACAGTGGACCCATGGAGGTCCAGGACACCCAGACCAGCAAGGAGGTGATGTGCAGTCAGGCTGCTGAGGAGGAGGAGGAAGAGGAGGAGCCAGATGTGTATTACTTTGAGTCTGACCACCTGGCCCTTAAACACAACAAAGAGTACGTAAAAGCCCCCGGGGGGATTCTAGTCTCTCCTAGACATTTTGTTGATGTAGCTTTGACACATGTTGATAATTGTGTTCTGTAATCATTGCAATTACTTTTGTTCTGTGGCTCTGAATTGATAAGTCATGTAATGAAAGGGATGATAATATCTAGGTAATGAGTGCACTGCAGTATTTCAAGAGAATCAGTCTTAATGTAATACTAATGCAATAATATATAGATATACACACAATATTCAGGCTGTTTTTGCTTTTACTCCAAAATTATCAATATTTCTGCCAAGCAGAGTGCAGAGATAATGAAAGTGAATATTCCACAAATGGTCTTGTTTACATGCACCATTTATATTCCAGTTCTGCAACTCTCATGTCTGTGTAAAATCTCATTGGCCCAGGTCGTAGTTCTCGGTGGTTCAGGTTCGACTGGACTAGTTTGCCTGTTTGGAAAATATTTAGTCTATTGTGTACATGACACCCACCAATGACCCTTGCCCCCCAGGACCGCACTCTCCCTAGGACCCAAACACTTAAATTCATTAGCATATGGAATAACACCTACACAGAACAATGCTCCCAGCCTCTATTAGAACTGACAAAGTCTCTTGGATGAGAAATGATAATGATAATAATAATAATAATAATAATAATATGTAATACATTTATTTATATAGCACCTTTCAAGAGCATAAAAGTCACAAGGTGCTTTACAAAAGCAATAGAGGCATAAAACGGTATAAAAGGCATACAACAACAAGGCATAAACCATACAGTAAAAGCAGGAAGCAACATTAAAAACAAACATCGACCTATAACAGTAAAAACTACTCAAAGGCAAGTCTAAACAGATGGATTTTTAGCTGCTTTTTAAAGGTGTCATGTTGATGATGTTGAAATGCCATCATGTCTTCAACTTGTTTAACTCAACAGGTTAAGTTGAACCTAAAGGAACCATCAACAATAATATATACCCTTACATGTCAGTAGCATAGAAAATTGGACTAACCAGAACCACCAGCACCATTTTTATTCTTTGTCAGTTTTGGTTTTCAAGGAAAAAAGAAACGCAGCACAGACTTTTTGGGAGTTTTTGTGTGTGTGTGTGGGGGGCAGCTATCATGTCTCCATGTTCATTAGAAAAGACTTGATATCTGCCAGTTTTATATGAAACCTACATCCATTTCTAATCCTCAGGATAAACTTTTTCTGCATTTACACATTTTCGAGTCCAATAACACAAACAAACAATAGAGCACCCCCCAAACCAAAAGTGACAATCACAGAGATGTGCCAGCCGGTTGGCGTGGTCTCGTGCAGTGGTTGTTACACAGGGGCGACCAGTATGAGGGTGGTCGTTGGAGGAACCAGTGGCGTGGTATTGTTCAGTAAGATGAGTAATGGCAGAGCGGTGGACTCCAAACACCCTGGTGACAGCAGCACAACACCGTTGAGCTAGGAGCGTGCCAATAGCTCGACCTCTCTCTGGTTGTGACAATCGTGGCATCGTGAAAAAGTGTGTTTTTGACTTCGCTCCAGTGCCCTTTTATAGAGAAGGCTTGAGCACAGTTAACCAGTGATAAAACTCAACTCTATGAGTTTCAAACATGAGGTTTGTGTGCATAAACAATCCTGAAATGCACTCTTTATTGTCCTCGCAATCACAAAAGTGGAACCAAGAAATCTGTTCGTGTCTTCAGCCTAATTTGGAGTTAAATCATGATGCTCAGCGAAGGAGGTTCTGTTTTACCTCACATTTGTCTGTCAGCAAGATAACTCAAAAAGTTGTGGTCGGATGAAACTTTCAGAGATGATTGATAATGCATCAAGGAAGAAACCATTAAATTTTGAGCTATAAAGGTCAAAGGTGAATGTCACAGTGATGGTCAACAGCTAAAACGCATAAGTGGTGATACCTCAGAATCCAGGGAAGATAGTATTGCACGTTTTTTTATATTCACTTTATCTTACCTTCGGACATCAGATGAGATAACACCAATGGGCTCCATGATGTCATGTTTTGACGTCGTATGGCATCAAATGAATGGTATATTTGCAAAATGTATGTCCTTTACCTTAAAAAGCAGGTTGACATATTTTGTGAAATCCGACAATACCTTGTGCTTCATATTGAACATTAGATTGTTGTCACATAACATCGGAGTGACGTCATACGTGGTCGAATATTGAAATGGCCATATCTCAAACGCGACTGAGGATTTCTTTGAATTTTTTAAAACGCTCTAAGGGATTGCTAATGACCAATAAAATATATCATTAGTATATCAATAAAATATATCACTAGTTTACAAATAAGTTGCGAACATCCAGATCCAAACCTTGGCAGACTTGTGCTGCTGTGCTCTTAGAGTGATCTAGTTGCAAATACACCTGTATTTCTTAGGAATTTTCGAAAATTAAAATATTGCGTGTTTTTTTTTTCCCCTTGTGTAGATCCATCCACCATCTTGGAAACACTAGTACTGGAATATTTTTTCATATCCAAACACTGATATTCATAGCTTTCAGAATGTTTCAAAATAGCTGAAATGCGTATGAATATGGCATACATTACACTGTCCCAGTCAGAATAATAGTGGAATATTGGTGTACGTGTAAAGCAGGCATGTCCAAACTATTCCACAAAGGGCCAGTGTGGCTGCAGGTTTTTGTTCCAACCAACCAAGAGTTGACAGTTTGACCAATCAACTCTCTGAAGACTGAGATCAGTTGATTAATTGAGTCCAGCCCGGTGTGCTGCTGCTTGGTTGGAACAAAAACCTGCAGCCAAACCAGCCCTTTGTGGAATAGTTTGGAAATGCCTGGTGTAAACAGTTCCATGGTTGGTTTAAATTAGTGGTTCTGGAGCTTATGTTTTCTTTTTACTCATGATCCATTCAATTCATTCAAATTCTTTTTTTTTTTTTTTAACACTCCACAGGTTTACGTTGTTTGTTTGAGTTGTAAACAATTACAATTTCTTTTGTCCAAAAATGTCAAAATTGGTAATATTTGAAAACCTTCTAAAAGACCACTAAGGCAGGACTTACTATTTTACAAGACATTAGGAAACCTTAATATAATAATAATTAGAATACAATACTTTTTGATCATCGGGACTACTGGTTCATTGTTCTGTTAAGTATCCCATAAACTGTCAGGTGTATGTTGAACCTATACTGAAGGACTCTGACTTCTACGTTATGAACTACTTGCGTACATGACTGTTGCTCTTGTTCTTTTGCCAGAACAACATTACCCGATTGCAATTTAGATTTGACTACAGATCCAAAAGATCCCATCTACATAATAATTAAAAAAAAAATCTCCAAGGCATTTTCTGCCTTTAGATTTTGAAAACAAATGTAGAGGCAGTTTTGCTCTTCGTGTATGTGGATTTTAGCACTGCCAACATAGACAGTGTTTAATTAAGTCGGCTCTTTTTGACAACATTGGTTTGCATCTAAATATAGCTCCATCCTATTGTTTAAGTTTACATGTTTTTAGCTTTTAATCTCCACCTTCAATCTAGTGTTGTGATTGTGTGAATTAGTTGCCAACTGTCAGATTTCCAAAGCCCAAGAAGATTGGATGTATAATGACTGCGCTGATTGCTCTTGTTCTGGTTTCTTAGCGAAAAGGGTTATTTTAGAAGAAAAAAGGCATTTTTTCCAAGTCTTTCTGTGTCCGGTGTTCTTGTCATTTGTCATACTGGAATGAATGTTTATGTTAGTGGACAGGTCCCATGCTGTGCTCAAGTCTAGCTCCGCTAACTACAATGTGGTAGGTCAGCTAGTTCATGGCGTGCAGGAAGGGGCTGTCTTCAGGGTCTTTCAGGGCCCGTTATCTATGACACTATTGTTTAATATTTCAAATTTGGGAGAACAGCTATGGAATAAGATTTCACTGCTCTCATATTGCAAGGTAATTTGATCAAGTTTCTGTGTCATGCCAGGGTTTCATTGTGCTGAGTAAGAAGTATTTTTGAGGGCTCAGATCAATTCAGTGAGGAGTCACTTTAGGGAAGCATGACTAGGCATTTTAGGCTTGCTGAATATGGAGAATCAACACTGACATGATTGATGATAAGTGTGTGTGTGTGTGTGTGTGTGTGTGTGTGTGTGTGTGTGAGAGAGAGAGAGAGAGAGAGACAGCTTGTCTTCACATTTTTTTCATGGCTTGGCCCAGTTCCTTCAGCCTTTATCATGTAAAGTTTTCCTGAAGCAAGTCTCAATCCCTGACTAGTAGGTATTAACATAGCACGATGACTGTTGTGGACAGTTTTTCATTTGGCACCAGTTTTTGTCAGTGGCCCTTGGGCCCAGTAGGTGGCAATGGAACACCAGGCTTGTCCCTGGACACCTGGAGGGAGTCCAGCACACACCAAAGCAGAGCCAAGTCCCCTTCATTTCCCTAAAACGGATCAATGCACAGATCATCTGTTTATGTAAGAAAGTCAGCATGCAAGATGCTTTTTGCTAAGATTTGACATTTGAATTAGAATGACTTTGTAGTAAAGGACATGCACATGTTTGTGTGGTAATGTTGCAAAGGCAGGATTTTTATTTTACATTTTAACAGAATAAGATAACTTCCTCCACTTGGTTTTGTGTTTATTTTGCTGTGGTTTAGATTGAATTTGAATTATAATTATTTTTTTTTTTTAACTTAAACAATATATTAGGGGAACCATTTGTCTCGATTTTCTCCAGACACATGGCTCTAAAGCCAGACTGTTCAGACGTCTGTCACTTGTCCTCACTTTTTACATTTCATCCGAAGGACCTAAGGACAAAATGTAAAAAGTGAGGACACATAACAGATGTCCAGCCAGTTCAGTTTTAGAGCCGAAATCTGGGCAAATGGTCACGCTACAATATATAGAACAACAATGATTGTCCTGAGATCGGGCCCAACAAATGTTGGGCCTAATAATGGACTAATAATAATAATAAAAATAATAATGATAAAAAACAAAAAAGATTCCAAGCTTAAATGCCCGTTCCTATAAGAGTGAGGCCTGGTCCCCATCTTCAAGTTTGAATTAGTTTTTTAATGTGGATTTACTTATTATTCAGAAATGTCCAGTTTTGCTGTGGTATTTATTAGGAGTCGCCATCTACTGGTCTAAGTCATAGCTGAAAGTGAACATCACCATAGATTACATATTCACCAAAATTAAAATTTTCATATGAGACAAGACTTTTTTAGTGTATTTCATGTTGTAATGCATTTTTAGTTGGTAGTTTTTAGGAAAGCCTCTTTGCCTTTATTTCACTTAATGAACATGTTCTTTTTTGTAGCCGTCTACAAACCAATATGTTGCCAGTTAGGAATCCTTCGTAGTGTAACAAAACTGATGCGAGGTTAAACATGAGTTGACTCATCTGAACATGGTGCTCATAGCATTTTCAAACCACAGGCAGCTGCTGAATAAATTGCATCCTTTACATTGATTTTCATTCATGTCCTGTTAGGGAAGATCGATTCACTTTGCCTCACTGAACACCTGCATTAGGTTTTGGCTATGCAGGATGTAGCCACAGTCCTGTCGATTCATGTGGCTCTGCTCGCACTTGTAAATGCACCCAAGTCAGTCCCACTCTTAGTCATTGACAGCTCAGTTTGCAGTTCTCTTGTTGCCCCAGGGGGTGTGAGTGGAAAGGTCAGACGTCTTCAGCATTGAAGGTTCCTCAAGCACCACAAAAGCCAAAGTGTATGTCATGTGACGATTTTGATATTTGCTATAAAATCAGAGAGCTTATGAGCCTGGTCACTGCAGAGACTAGCCGTTTTATGCATTTCTTTAACAAGCTTTTTTTGTCTGAACATCCACAGAAAATATCTGCTTTAGAGCAGTTTTAGAGAATTGAATTCCCATCATCATAGGCTCTGAAAAGACCTAGTAGCATCTGCATACACATCATGTGTATATAAAATAGGTGAGGGGGTTAAAGAATGCCTGATGCCTTGTGCATTTATTTAGGTTCACAACACCACGGTTGAATTATGCATAGTCCGGGGTCTAAAAGTTTGATGCACTGCAGCATTGCAAGTGTCAGGTTAAATAATGTAAGCTGTCCGTTTCCTTCAACTTGCGTCTAACTTGACTCTCCCTTCTGCTAGTTATCAGAGGTTGCTGCAGACCATTGGAGTTCTTGAGGCTCAACGCACACAGGCCATCCTGGACTTGGAGACATTGGCACGACACCAGAGAGAGGCACTTGGAAGTCCCATCAGCTTTGTGGAACAGCTACAGAAACGGGTAAAAAAAAAACTACGAACCTGCATTGAAGCTAAAAAGCTGAGTCCTTGACAGTTTTAAATATGCACACCATGTACCAGTTATTAGCAAATGTGACTTGTACCTTGTGTGTGTTTGTTGGATTATATATAGGTGGTTGGTGTGGAACCTGAATCAGCCACTCTCTGAAATATACCATTTTCTATGTTTTTTTTTTTTTTTAGTTTTTCTCACGTATGCCTTACTGAGTCAAATGTTGTTTGAATGAATATTTAGGGGTTTGTTAAGTGCTTTACACAACATGAAATGATTCCTTTGCTGAATGGTGACGGATTTAGCTCTGCACTGGTATGTATCCGACTGTTTTGGATGTACCTGTTGCCTTTATTGCTTTAGATCTTGTTGAATACTTACTCAGTAGAATATGAATGTATTCAGGGAAAACTAGACCACCTGTTGTGGGAGCGGGCTCAGTATCGTCTCTAAAATGACATTTTGACCTGTGTGCTTATGTTAATTGGTATGAGTGTGAAATTGTGGAATGATGGTGCTTGCATACAGAAGCACTCTCCTACACAACACACTTGAGAAAAATGCTGTATTGTTAATCATATCAGGTAGTAGTAGTTTGTCATTGTATGTGGTTTGACTGTTGTGCATGAGCAGCTGAAAAGCCAGTTTGATTTTCCTGGCTATTTTTTGTCTTTTAAGTAGAGCTTGTGCGTTCAAATATAAATGATGTTGACCTTTTGTTCCTTAACCTCCAGGTGAATTTGGGCTTGCCGTGTCCCCAGAGAGTGGTCCAGCTTCCTGAAATTGCGTGGGAGCAATACACCTCAGGCCTGGGTGACTTTGAAAGAGAGTTCTGCGACAAGAAACGAAAAACCAGGCGACTTAAATTAATCTTTGACAAAGGTATATCTACATTTGACAACGTTCATCCTTTAATGTCGAGTCTGATAGTCTAAATTCAAATCGTGCTTATGTTCTTCTCTAGGTTTGCCCGCTCGACCAAAAAGTCCAGTTGAACCCAAGAAGGAAGGGGAGTCCTCCACCATGTACTCTTCTCTGCCCACTAGTGATGCTCCAGAGAATGGCAGGCAGACTCAGGTATACTTGTTTTTACTGCTAAAAGAATCTGAACAAGCTGCTGCTGCTTCTGTTTCTCAGTAAGTCATTAGAGCAGGAGGAGTTACATCTGCTCCTAACTGTAGCTGGTGAGTCACAGATCTCCTGCAGGTTGCCCTACATATCATCTGCTTATTACTGTATCCGTGGAAACACAAGGAGCCCACTCCTCTGATTCTTATTCTTGGCCTCGGCTGAGTGTATATTTTTTTCTCATAAGGTAGTAAGAGTTCTTTGTCTCTAAAGGATCGCCTGGATTAGCGAGCACTGAGCATTTAGTCCTGAGTAAACAGCACCTTAATTATTTCTGCTGCTCTCTGTTTGTGTTGTGCATGCACATTTGCATTCTCCCAGACTACACTGTGTGAATTCTAACAGGCTTTTTTGTGAGACGAAACAGTCACTGTTTTCCACATCTTCCTTGGTGACGGGTCCTGAGTCTCATCTGCTTTCTCTGTCAAACTGACAGATTCAGAGTGTCAGACAGTTCATATACCCAGTTTTTCAAGAGGTGGAGTTCCCATTAGTTTTGTTTTGTGTCTGTCTTTTTAATAACGCGCCTGTCATTTGTGTTTTCTTGGCAGATGATCAGGGGGAGGATTTGTCACCCAAACAAACCTGACACATTTAACCAGCTGTGGACTGTGGAGGAACAGGTTGGCATAAAATGATTTATTTTCAGAATGTTTTGCCAAGCTTTTTCATATATATATATATATATATATATATATATATATATATATATATATATATATATATATATATATATATATATATATATATATATAAATGCACCTCCACTTGTACACATCAAATGGCAGTGAACAAGCTCATTTTTCCAAATATACAGCAACACCACATACACTAAAGGTTCTTTTCCAAAAAAGCCAAATATTAGAAATTTGGCTGATCTTACTTTTGAAGGCTGTCATCTGATCAATTATGTATCGATCTGCGAACATAATCCAGTAATGTACTTGGGTCTAAAATGCACATAAACTGCAGGAATATATTTTGGTGAGTGTAGGTCAAAGGTCGTAGTCACCAAAAATGTGTTTTCACAAGAAGAGATGGGGCAAATCAGGTAAAATGTGTGCAAAGGGGGGCGGGGTTTGTTGTGCCGGGCACCACTTGTTTGTTTTTTTTACTAAATTTGCATCTCTCTCACTTATAAATAAAGCACATTTAATGTCGTAAGCATGACCAGTACAGGGATACTACTATATTAATAGACTATGAAATGTACTGGAAATACAACGGGCACTTGGCCGAGCATGGTTTTTAGTCTCGTTTCTTTTCTAGAAAAAACTGGAGCAGCTTCTGGTGAAGTTTCCTCCTGAGGAAGTAGAGTCCAGGAGATGGCAGAAGATCGCTGATGAGCTTGGCAATCGAACAGCAAAACAGGTGACAGAGAAGACCCGTGTATCCAAGAAACAGCTGCGCCATCGTGTTCTTAATTTTGTGTGACATTTTTAATTAAGTAACCTTTCCTAACACTGACAGATTGGATTGGAACAGAATAAGAATTTGCCAAAACACATATTTTGCATCACTTAAAAGGCACAGACACTTCTGTGTGATAACTGAACCCCCTGCAAGTACCTGAAAGCTACATGTGCACGACCTCAAATACTTCAAGCGGCATCTTCTCAGTTGGAAAATATTAACAGTCATTTTCTCGTGAAAACATTTCAGGTTGCCAGTAGGGTTCAGAAGTACTTCATCAAACTGACAAAAGCTGGCATCCCTGTCCCTGGAAGAACACCCAACCTGTGCATGTACACTAAAAAGGTAACACCTGCAAAGATGTTTAACTCTATTGGACTAACTAAACTGATTAAACCCTGAGTGGCAGCATGTTTTAAAATGTAGGACAAAGAAAAATACAATTATAACTGCTGTCAATATAACAACATCTGAAAGAACTGGTTCAAATGAAGTGGGTTTTGCTTCTGTTAATTCCACAGGCCTCGAGTAAAAGGCAGCATCATTTAAATAAACACTTGTACCGGCCATCGACGTTCCTGACGTCCTATGAGCCTCCAGTCTTCATGGATGAAGACGACGAGCGTGCGGCATACTACGGCGGTGCACAGGACCCTTCTGCTGATGATTCGGTCAGTCATGTTGTCATTTATCTTCATGCATTTTCAGAGAGAGAGAGAGAGAGAGAGTGTATCTTTTAAGTGACCCTCGAGTCTCAGATCATGTAGCCGCAGCATAATTAAGCTAATTGCAGACACTTCCTTCTCTGTTTGGGCAATGTCAGTCTGACCCCCCTTTTCTCTAAAGCTTCCACTACATAATATCAGCTCTGCTCGTTTCTATTTTGGGATCGCATACTATTATCGCTGATTTATTTTCGTCAGCTACCAAAGACAGAAATGTCTCAACCTCCACGACCGACCACAGTGTAGTTTTGCGGAATGACATCATGGAGGTGTGGACTGAATTTAACTTACCGCTGTCTTTACTGTAACTTTGAATCTTAGTTTTTTTTTTTCTTTAAAAATTGCGGATTGCACGTTGATAACACAGTGACACAGAGACAACTCCACCAATCCGTGTCTATGCTGTTACATTATATCAGACCTAGGCGACCCACGAGTTGACCCTGAGGTCATTGGGAAAATAAAAGTCAATGTACAATGCCTGGCCAAATAAAAAAGTAGCACATGCAATATTTCACTGCATCACCTTTTGGTTTTGATGACAAGAGACTAAATAATTCTTCACAGAAATCAGAAAAGGACTTAGAGATGCAAACAAACAAAGCCGTATTGATGGTTTTTCATGTAAAGTTAAACATGGAGGTGGAAAAAAAGGCAACATGGTGCTGGTGTTGCAGATTTTCAAGAATGTTTTTGTAAATATTCATTAACTAGTTGTGTTCTAGGAGGGCACGGTGGTGCAGTGGTTAGCACTCGTGCCTCACAGACAGAAGGACCCTGGTTCAATTCCAACACCAGACGTTTCTGTGTGGAGTTTGCATGTTCTCTCTGTGTCTGCGTGGCTTTTCCTTGGTTTCCTCCTACCATCCAAACACATGCACTGATTAATTGGTTAATCTAAATTGTCCATAGGTGTGAGAGTGATTATTTTTCGATATATGTTCAGCCCTGGGATGAACTGGAGACTCATACAGGGTGTACCCCACTTTCACCTGCCTGAAATTGGCCCCCAGTGACCCTCGTTACCCTAGTGAGAATAAAGCAGGTTCAGAAGATGAATGCATAAATAGTTGTATTCTGTGCTCCATATCTTCATTGTATTATTGTATTGTATCATTTATTGTTTTTTTTTTTATAGAGGTTCGAGTTGAGCAGAGGTGCAGGTAATATGATCCAGCCCATAATAACCATCGAAGTTATGCATGTGGCTCCATAGCAAAATTAATTGCCCACCTCTGCAGTATAATATTGTTTGGGACCTCAGCGGAGTGGATACCAAAAATTTAGGACTGCATACCATGGGACCCAGTCCTTTTTCATATTGGAAAGCGAGTAGAATCTGGTAGAGTTGATACTAGTGAAAATGTGGTTTCAATTCAGTTCAGTTATTTTTATTTGAGCAGTTCCTCTTAAAAAAAATAAAAATAAAATACGAAACAAAGGACAAAATAAGGAGTCACCACTCAAAAGGAGTAGGTTGAAGTTCAGACAACTTATAAAAAGCCCACCCCTCAGTTAACAATTTTACAATACAATTATAACAATTTTATGAATTTCATTTATATCACTCATTTCAATGTCCATCTTGACCATATGTTTTAAAACTGAACCTCCTGCATTATTGCAGGTGGTCTATTTTTTTGCAGCGCTTGCACATTTGTATTTATGAACACTTTATAATAAAGAAAAAGAAAACAAATGAACAGCTTCCTACCACACTTTATATACATTTAATTTTATTATGTATTTTTGTCAGTAAGGGAAATTTAATGGTTTAAAATAATTAAAGTGTACAGTGAAGTTTCATGTTCAATGCTGTTAATTTTTACAAACCTCAGATACATTTGAATGTGTTGCAGACCAAACTGTTCTGCTGTAATCAGACTAGGCTTCTTACATGACTCTTTAACCCTCCATCCTGCAGGTCTTTACCTCTCCTCTATTTAAAGCAGTGGGTACTGTTGAAATTGGTGAAATGAGAGCACAGGCCCCGTCCAGCCTCGCCTCTTTCCATTTGAACTGTGTGACTCGTAATTCTCACCGTTATCCAGGCACTGACATTTTCTCCCTCTCCCTTTGATGGCAGTAACCTTTAAGCGAAGCCAGGTCATCCTGCCCTGCTGAGAACACAGACTCCTGGCTCCACCAGCGCGTTAACAAAACCTCTGACACGTAAAAGTAAAATTGTAAAGGTGTTGTCAGCACGGCCCACAATAATTTCTCACTTCACCAGGTTGTCCTTTACTTTGACCATGTTTGCAGAATGATTTAAAAGTGTGCCGCGGGCAAGTGCATCAGCAGGTTAGCGAGACTCTTACAAACGTATCCTGCTAAGACCTCAAAGTGTGACTGAAACTTTCACCCTTAACACCTTCGCCCTCAATATAAAGACGTCAGAATTTGAGTCAGGCTAAAGCAGGGGTGCCCAATCCTAGTCCCCCAGAGCTGCTATCCTGCATGTTTTAGATGTACCCCCCTCCAAACACACCTAATTCAAATGATAACCCTCTCATCAAGCTCTGCAGAAGCCTGATAATGACAGTCTGGTGTGTTGGAAGAGGGATATATCTAAAACATGCAGGATAGCAGCTCTCGAGGACCAGGAATGAGCACCCCTGGGCTAAAGCATCTCTGTGAAGGACATTGAGGTTTGCACTCATGTCCTTTAGGCTGAAAGACGATCTCTGCTCACTCCAACACATCTGACAAGCAAAAGATTGGTGTTTACGGATAAGTGACTCCGGTTCTGCTAATATTAGACTGATCAATAATGGCAGCATGTTTTGTCGTCAGGGTACAAAACATCGAAAGAACAGCTGTATCATGTCCCCGGAGTCACGCAGAGATGTTTTTGTCTGTGGATATCCTGACGTCTATCAAATCAGATGCTCTTTGTCTAAGTTTTTTTTTCTGTTTGTCTGTTGCATGCTTGTTCACCTTCCTACACACCCAGGACGATGAGGGTGTACCTGTGGAGTTGAGAAATTTGCCTGAGTACAAAGAGCTTTTGGAGCTGAAAAGGCTGAAAAAACAGAAGCTTCAGGAGATCCAGGAAGATAAGACGAGTGTACAGCACGTAGGCTACAAGGTGACACCCTTCTACATGTATATATGTTTCTGCATTACTTTTATATCCGTTTGTATAAAGGATTTGTAAAATAATAAGTCAAGAGGATTGATTTAGATAATTAATACTTTTGTCAGCAGGAGCATGTTAAGACACAGGACAAGGGATGCTAGGAAAAAAAAAAATTAACCTGCATGAAAGTGTTAGTGTTTAACAAAGGGCTTAGAAAGACCCTGTAAAAAAAAAAAAAACACATCTGAAATGCACACATCACTATAATGTACAACAACATGTGACATTTTGCTACCGATTCTAAGCTACAAAGTTGAACGATATTAGGAAAAAAACTGAAATTGCGATTTTATTTATTTATTAATTTATTAACCCTGTGATCAGATACATTTGGATATGTTACGATATGAAAAACTACTTGGGAGTAAATAACAGCTGTGTGATGCCAACGCAAATGGTCAAACAGATTAATGATCAACGCAGAACATACGTTTCAGTGTCATCCTTCTTGTAGACAAAATAATTCCACATAACTGATGTTGATTTTCTTTCTGGCACTGAGCTTTGGTTTTGGGTGATTTTTAAAATGTTTTTATCCTGTTGGTTGCTCATTTTTAACTTGTTCAGGGATTAGCTGTTGCCCTTGCGCTACATCCGTCGTCCACAATTCACAGAAGTCGGTTCTCCTTCCTCATTTCTTAACGGATTTCAATTCTGATAAATGGACTGCACTTGTATATAGGTCTTTTCCACCTTCATGGTGTTCAAAGTGCTTTACATTGGCCTCAAATTCACCCATTCACACACACTCATACACCAGTAGGTTTCTAAGGTTCTGTCAGTCCTACTGGGAGACTAAGTCAGGGTTCAGTGTCTTGCCCAAGGACACTTCGACATGTGGACAGCCAGAGCTGGGACGTGAACCGCCAACCCTTCAGTCATTGGACGACTCGCTCTACCAACTGAGCCACAGCCGCCCTGATTGATTCATTAGATAGATCTAAGCACTGGGCACAAAGCTTACCACTTTGTCAAAATGTGCCTTTGTAAACAATTTATTTAATTCAATTCAATTCAATTTTATTTATAAAGCCCTAAATCACAACAAAGTCGTCCCAGAGGGCTTTACAAAAACACAATCAACTACAGAGATACATGAAAAGTCCCAGGCATCCCCTGTCCTTAGACCCTCCTTCTCGGCAAGAAAAAACTTCAAAACCCAGTGGGAAAAAGAAGAAATCTTGAGGAGAACCACATTGAAGGAGAGATCCACTCCCATGGACGGACAGGCTATAGATGAACGTCCATGTATAAATGCAGGAAGGGGGGCTGGTCCAGACAGGCGGGGGCGGTGGTCCGGGGTCACAGGTCGGCGCAGGCGAGATACTGCAGATCCTGTCGTCCATGGCTCCCGTGCAGACACTGTCAGGAAAACCACCACTCCCCCCAGGGGGGGTTAGGGGGGTTCATGACCAGGTGACTTGTCATGAACAGACTTGGTATGAAAGATAGGTTGTAAAAATTACAGAAACAGGTGTGAGGGAGAGAAAGAGAGGAAAGAAGGAACTCAGTGTACTGTAAGTTGTATTTACAAATTTATTTTTCAGTATCTCACTAAAATCACTTCTCTTCCCTCGGTTCTCAACAGATTTAATTTCCCATTGATTCACTGAGTTTAGTTTCAATCAAGATCAAAGAAAGTAATTGCCCCAACATTAGTTTCCACCAACAACCTCCTGCGTATCATTGAACATCTTTAACCACAGTAATATGCCATTACCTAGTTACCTACTTTAGTTCAGTCAGATGTTACCCCAGAAGAGCTTTGGGGGCTTCCTATACCATTCACACCCACAGACACACAGTGGGATTGATTTTATGATCTATTGAATGACTCTCTTTTGTTGCTAGTAAGACATCACAGCTGTGAGTTCTGGATGAGCACAGGGACACTGGCACTATTTTTCAGTCTTGTTACCAGTGACTCAGTCCAAACTGGTTCAGAATGATTGTGATGTGCTCAGTGCGTGTCCGGTTCTATTGAAATTAGATGGGGAAAATGTTGAGCTCATTTGTCTCCTACATTGCAGGACCTGTCATGTGACTACTGTGCACACGTACATTGCAATGTCGATGCTCAAACAATATGTTGTGCAGCTCTACAACACAGTTACAACAGACAAACATTTACAGCACAATTCAAACTATGAAAAACTAGTGCAAGTACTGAGTTAACCTCTAGCATTTTGAGTTTGGATTTAAAAGTACTGAAGGAGAGCAATTATAGTTTATAGTCTTTTAGCAACATATTCCATGTGCGAGGAGCAGAGTAGACAAATCCCATTTTACCCAGTTCTGTACGTGTATATGGATCAGAGAAGAACAATTGATCATTTGATTGCAAACAATAAGAATCAACACTTATTATTTGGCTAAAGATATTGGAAGTCAATAGTCCAAGTATGGCCTTTGTAATTCAAGATCTTTTGCACTTTTAAGGTTAATGTTGTGATCTATTATTTTACCATAAACTTTCCCTGTGACTTTGATTTTACAATGTCTTACTCAGTTTTATATGTGAACACTGATGTAAAACTGGAGTTGAAAATTTTCACTTTGGAAGATGGTTTATGTAAATGCTACGTTTAAGTTGTGTTCGAAAAAGGGAAAATATGTGTAAAATATTCATGTTAGAGTGGACAGGACCTGGTTAAGAAGAAAAAAAATTTTCATGAACCTCACCTGTTTTCTCCAACCTTGTGTTCAGTGTGACGTCTGCGGCATGGAGCCCATCCAGGGAGTGAGGTGGCACTGTCAGGACTGTCCACCGGACAACTCGGTCGACTTCTGTTCCAACTGTTCGGACTGGTGAGAGCCTATATTTTTGATTCATCCTACACAAATAGCGGTTTCCACTCTGATTTATGGAAAAAAAAAAAGGATTTGTGTTTATCATTTTCCACTTATTCGGGTCGTGGGGACAGCAGCCTCAAGCCTCAAGGGGGAATCCTGAGGTGTTCCCAGGTCAGTCAGGAGATATAATCCCTGCAGTGTGTCCTGGGTCGGCTCTGAGATCTCTTCCCGGATGGACATGCCTAGAACACCTCCCCAGGGAAGCATTCTCACTTGATCCCCGAGCCACCTCAACTGGCTCCTCTGGACATGGAGGGACAGTGGCTCTAGTCCAGGCATGTCCAAACTATTCTACAAAGGGCCGGTGTAGCTGCAGGTTTTTGTTCCAACCAAGAGTTCACAGTTTGACCAATTAACTTTATGAAGACTGAGATCAGATGATGAGTCCAGTCTTGTGTGCTGCTGCAGCCACACCGGCCCTTTGTGGAATAGTTTGGACATGCCTGCTCTAGTCCACATCCCTCCCAGATGTTTGAGCTCCTCACTCTATCTCTAAGGCTGAGCCCGCCCACCCGCTCACCCTGCGAAGGAAACTCTTTTTGGCTGCTTGTACCCATGACCTCATTCTTTCTATCCTTAAGCGTATAAAACATTATTCACAGTTCACTACAAACTGTGTTAATGTTCAGATGTGCTGCATACAGGACCCACTGGAGACATGGTGTTTTAGTGGGCCACAGTATGCAAATGAGTATTGGGTATGTCCCTGAACACCCCCAATCCTTAACCAGCCAGCTATGATGTCATGATGTGAGGCATCCCCAGGTCACGACCTTTCATCCCCAGGTCACGACCTTTTATTTGCACTTGATTTGAAGTCAATCAGACAAATAGTTTCGGATATGAACAAGTGTTATCACATTAATATGAAGGATATCTGGCTGTGGTGGCAGTGCGTTTAAATTTCTATTTTTATTAAATGAACATTAAAATCACATTCATATCTGAGCTCAGACATGGATGAGTTGTCACCAATCAGCTCTGGGTTTTTGAGGTACAGCAACATTTTATTATTACCCAGTTTGTTCATTTGTCAGCTTTATGTAAAAACTACTGGACCATTTTTCTATGAAATTTTCAGGAAAGGGGCAATGTGGTCCAGAATAGATCCCATTAAACTTTGGTGAATGTAGGTCAAAGGTCAGTCACCAAAAATGTGTTTTCTCAATAAAAGATAAAGGGACAGAGCAAATCAGGTAAATGTGTGCAAGGGGGGGCGGGGTTTGTTGTCCCAGGTACCACTTGTTATTATTAGAGTAGAAACTGCTTATAGTGGTCATGGACATAACAAACCACCTACATGCTGTTTAAATAATTACTTTATAGTAATCAGGAAATCTGCTTATAATGTTAATTTTTAGCCATTTTATGAATGTCAATGTGCAAAAATAATTTTTAAATTACGTGTAGCTATTTTATTTTTTTACTCCCATGATTCCTTTCTGGACGTCTGCTTCTGCATGGCTAGCTAGTTAACGTAACGAGTTGACACCGGGCAGCAACTAAGGTCGCGAATCATGGCTGGAAAAAGGAATTAATTTTCTATGAATGAAAAGGCGTAATATTCTCAATGCCATGATGCCATTACCGATGCCATTACTTCTATGAAACGGTTCATTTCAAAAGTTATTTTCAGACATGTTAAAAAAAATGCACCGGCAGCACAGCAGAGCTGACGCACAGAATACAGTCAGTTACATCGGCCTACTGTATTTGAGTTATGTCTGCGCACACAATACTGCGCTGTGATTTGGCATTTGTTTCAAACTTTATTTTCAGACTTGTAAAAAAGCACCAATGGCACAACAGAGGCGACGCACTGCACAGAATAAGTTACCGTTTGAGTTATGTCTATACTGCACAGTAGATTTTAGATTTAGATAGAAGTTTATTTTGAACAAGAAAACTAATACAAAATGACACGACATAAAAATAGCAAAGAAATGCAATAATATGTTCAAAAAGGAGTGAGAAGTCGAAACTTATCGAATCCCACCGCTTCTCCTTTACTTGTTTTAAAATATTCAGTACACTGTGATTAAACTTGCATGATACAGTACTGTAGTAAAATTCACTAAATGCTGAAGCATCCGTTTAATTAGATTTTTCTCATTAAAAAACGATATAAATGTCATTTAGATGATATTCTGCATAAAAAATAAGTGAAATACCTGTATATTCGGTTTTAGTAATCAACAGCTTATAGTGTTCAAATTGTACTGACGTGATCACTATAAGCGGTTTCCACTGTATTATTATTATTTTAATTTTTATTCATTAACTCCATGTTTTCTCATCTTGCAGCTTGTTCACAACAGAGACCCACAAACCCAGCCATCATTTGGAGCCAGTGAACCAGACACAGTCCTTCCTGGACAGAGACTACTGCCTGCCACAGAGCACAGGGTACAACTACCTGGACCCTAACTACTTCCCAGCCAACAGATGACAGGGTCCCGGGCACCCCTAGCTCCAGGCTCTCTCCACATATCCCACAGGCCACTCTGTGCATGGCTCCATCCTCCAAGTCCAAGATAACCGCTTAACCCGCCATCAGGCAGGAAGGCCAGCAGGCAGGCAGGCAGATAGCCAGGGGCCTCAGAGAAGACCACAGTGCTGCTAGTGTGGGGGGGCTGTTGGTAACTGGCCTCCCTGACTTGAGCAAAAGGGTGGCCATGTTGATTCCTCAGAACACGAGGGGCCCAGCTCCACCTTCAGCCAGGTTAATCAACGGATCTGTGATTTGAACGATACTATTTTTAAAAACAAAAACAAAAAAACAGAAGGCACACCAACATTCCTGAGCTCTGTGACTCCAGGAGGGCTGTCCCTGTCCCCCCTTACCTCCCCCCATAACCCCCTCTCGTTACCTCCCCGTGCTGCTTTCAAACTGGAGAATTGACCATCAGTCTGGTGAAGTGCCACCTAATGGAGATGTGTGTCATAGTGGACTGTGAAGTCATCGACTGAGATACACATAGGTGGTTTGTATGTGTGTATGTGGTCTCCGTGTTATGCAAAAGTGAAAAATGTACTAGCTAGGTATCTGTAGATTGAGTATTTATGAGTCGCACTTCCTCAGCAGGAGTCAGGGCTGCTGCGACTGAAGTCAGGCGAGGCAGTGTTTTGACCATGATGCGTTTTTTTGTTTTTTTTTTCCCGGCTGCAGACGGACCCCCACAGCATTCTGCAGACACACGCCTGTATGCGTTGCACCATGTTTTAAGCATGGAGCCATCCCTACCACTATCACACAGCACTGCTTTCTACCATTCATCTGTCAAAAAAAACACACTTTTTTTTTTTGTCCCTATCGATATCTATTCTCTCCACGAAACATGTAAGAAGCAAACACTACAGTGCAGAGTTTTAAGGCAGACCCAGGAGGTGAATGGGAATGGATGGGAAAATACACAAAAGTGTGTTGTTTTTTTTTCTTTTTTCTTCTTCTTCTTCTTCCCTCTTCCCCCAGTGTGTGCCGCTGTTGATCATGTTGAGTATAGAAGTGTACGGTGAAAAGTAGCCAGCGCTAGTTGCTGTGTGCCATTTTTAAAAAAAACAAAACAAAACAAAAAAAAGTTATTTTTCCTTTATCCTTTCCTCGGGTAACTCCACCTCTGAACCTGGCCACAACTTCCTCCCTCCTTATCGTGTCGTGTCACCGACCCCATATTGTCCTTTACATTATTGATCGGCTTCATCATGCTTCTAGATCCTCCTTAATTTCGCAGTCCCACTTGAAAGGTCCATTTAAAAGATTGTATTTTTATTAATCTATTTAAAGAAAAAAAACAACAACTGAGGTAGCGGTTGGTGCCTCCACAGTGGAACAACCCACACAATTTTATACACATAGATTTTGTTGTGCTTAAGTAGACACCATTTTATATGGTTTTTGTCTCCTTCCCTCACCCCCTTTGCCCAGCTTCAGTATCTGTGTATAACAGTCTGTTCTTATGTAAAAAAAATACAAAATAATAATGTAAAAAAAAAAAAAGCTAGAGGAGAATCGTGGAAATAAAAGTATGTGAAAATAGTGTTTCTACATCTGTGATTCCTGTATTCTTCATTACTCACATTGACAAAAGCTTAATTTGTTTTAAGTAAGACATACGTTGACATGACATGGTTTTAACCCTCTATGGGACGTAAGGACATTCATTAAAAAATGAACGACCTTTGATTTTTAAGTGTAAAATAAATTTCCTATGCTCATTTTATGAAATTGACCTTTGACCTTTATTTTGGAGCACCTTAATTTATAAATGACTCTCTCATTAGGGTATATAATTTTATATTTTTTCATGAATTCTTTATGTAAAAAAAATATATTGATAAAAGAACAATGGTTTCATGATCCATGAACATATTTGTTTAAAAATATTTAAAACATTTCATTTCAGAATGATTCCAAAGTCCTAAAAATATTCATATTGGTTATGAATTCTGAAAAGTTGAACATAAGGTTGAATGGACGACTAGAAATTAAATGTGGTTCAACCCTCACAAAAATCAAAAGCAGTACACTGAGGTAAATTCTTGACACTGGCCGACACTACTAAACCTCAGGTAAGTCTAAAGCAGGGGTGTTGAAATAATTTCAGTTCAAGGGTCACATTAAGCCAAATTTGATCTGCAGAGGGCCAGACCAGTGAAATAATAACAATATAAAAACTCTTAACTGTATGTTTTAGAGTGGAAAAAAAGTAAAGTTATGTGATGAAAATGATTACTTTCTTTAAAACAATGCGAATAATATGAACAAACTGACATTTCTTAAGTAAACTATTTGCAGTTTTAACAATAAGTCTTTTTATCATTTACACATATAAATTACAATTTTCAGATCACAGTGGGATCAACTAAACATACAAAACATTTAATAAATGATTATTTTAGTGTAAATACAATAAAATTACATGAACATTTGTATATTTATAAAGAGAAACATTTGAAGTTGTGAGTATTTATACATTATTATGATAGCATTTTACTGATCTGACCCACTTCAGATGTGGAACCTGAGATAAAATGATTTATATCTTCAGTGTCATTTTTGCATTTCACAAACTCATCCCAGGGACCAAACTGGACTCTTTGGAGAGCCAGATTTGGCCCCCGGGCCACATGTTTGACACCTCTGGTCTAGATACTACAATTAAGTGTCATTGTTTTCTGAGTCATGGAGGATCCATTTATTATAAACATATTAACTGTTTTGAAGTATTTGTAGATTTCTTCAAATGAAATGACTAAAATAGTTAAACAGTTTAGGCAATTCGCTAATATTTTTATATAAGTGATTCATGTGTGTTTTGCAAGGTATAATGTATTGCTCACACGTTACTATCAGAAAAATAATTGCCGGAATAACAGCCCAACACCAAAAGTACTTTGTTACTGTACTTAAGTATATATATTTTTTTCTGGTATCTGTACTTTATGCTTCTGCCAACTTTTTACTTTTACTGCCTACATTTGTTCATAAAAATATCTGTACTTTATATTTCTTACATTCTCAGAATAGGCTTGTTAGTTTTTCAAACTAAACTGATGTGACACAATGAAAAACAATTTGTTTCAGAGGAAAAATCTATGGTGGTGTGACTTTCTATATTATAATTATGACTTTTATCTCATGATTGTGATGTTCTATCATAATGATGCATGTATTAGCTCATATTTATTTATCTCATAAATATTTTTAGCTCAATTTTGCCATTTTATCTCATAATTTATACTTTTTCCTCATAATTTTGCATGTCTTGTCTCATATGACGAGTTCATAATTTTGACTTTTTATCATGATTATACTTTTTTAATTTCATATGTGATTACGAGATCTATGACTCATTTCATATTTGTTACTTTATCTCAAAATACCTTCTTTTTAAATCTCAAATGTGACTTGTTTTTCTCCATTCTTTGATAATTTCCTGTCCATACCCACTAAACTGAGTAACTGACCTGATCAGACACACTTTTATTATTTATTTATTTTAGATTCCGCCAAGGATGTTGTGCTTTTGCCAGCGTTTATGTCCTTCTGTCTGTCTGTGTACAACATAACTCGAAACGTTCTGAACAAATTTCCATGAAACTTTCAGGATACCTTGGGAATGACACAAGGACCAATTAGATTGGTGAAGATCCGGAAGTGATCCTTTATTCTCCAGTTACCGAAATTTAAAACTTCAAAACATTTGACGTTGTCTGTGGAAGACCTGGAGTGTAAATTAAATTTTCAGTAATATTGGGTGTATGGTGATGATACAAAACAGATGCAGTAATGCCACATAAAGGGATGCAGAATAATTAAAGTCTTGATAGAACCTACACCAGGCATGATCAAAGTCTGGCCCAGGGGGTCAATCATGGCCCTGCAGCTTTTTTATAATATTATTTATGTCCCGGTCAGAATGTCCAACATAATAACTAAACTAGAAAAGCACTCTGAGAACGCAAACCTCCGCCAAGGCATACCCCACCCCCCAAATCTGTTGATCTCCCCATTACCACCACACCCTGAACATTTTATCAAATGTTCTGAGACACTATCCTACACGTCCATTCATCCTACAAGCCCCCACTGCGCATGCGCATAGCCCGAAGTGTAAATTCCTGCAATTTAAACAGAATTTTGTCCTACATTCGTTCCTAAAACTTTGCAGAGCAAAGCGGGACAGATTAATGACGTAGGTTCAAGCTTAAATACACAATGTAACATAATGCTGATTCATAACCATTGTTTGAGTCTTGGAAAAAAAACATACGAAATGTCTAACCTTCACCAAAAGCGCTTCAATTTTTGATTTTGCTTAGCTGATGTGGTTGACCTTTACAACCCCCTTTGCGCATGCGCACGACACAACACACAGTTGTCACACTACAGACCAGCAGGTATCCCGAACGTGTAGCCACAGTCACTCGAAGCTAACGGTTAACATTCAGTCTTTGTTCCCCATTTAATCTAATACACCGTTGATTTCTAAACATTTCATAAGTTTGGTTTGACTCGTTTGCTTCACATTTGCCTTGTAGGGCAGTTTATCAGAACACCAGTAAAAAACATAACCTCTGTGGCGGAGGTAATAATAAAAGTTTTAAAATGCAATTCCTACTTTAACCTGATGGTGGCAGCACCACTAACTCACCATGGCAACCTACGAAGTTTCAATGATAGTTGCCTATAACTGCTGGTGTTTATGTGTTTGTATGTGTAACACAAAATATTACTGTTTGAATCATCTGGTAAAAGACAAGAGCAAGAGTCATATGTTTTAATCTTAAATGTGATCAGACTTTGCATCAGTGGGTAATAGATGAGTAATGATTCCTCATATAAGTCATGTTTAATATGAACATGGGGTTCAGATTTATTTATTTATTTTTTTAATCAACTCCAGATCCTCAACAGTTTGTTCTGTTACTGATTCCAGAGGGAAAACAAAGGAAGAACTATTTTATTTTTTAATTTGTTCACACCTGAGTGGCTTAGACATTGATTTTAAATATTGTAACAACGAATATACAATTGTTATAGAATAATGCATTTATATGTAATTTTTTGTGTTTAAAAAAATGTCAAAATAGTCCACTGGCACCCATTAAGCTACACATTATCAAATCTGGCCCTCTCTAAAAAAGGTTTGGACATCCCTGATCTACTCAAAAAAGCCCATTGCTTAATATATATTATTAAAATCAGCAATGGAGACAAACATTTTTGATGCAGTAACTGTCTTTATTAATAATTAACAATTAATAATTTGTTGTTCCTCAAAGACCCAGACAAAAAAAAAAAAATCCCCCACAATATATTACATCTTCCACCATCAAAATACTGCACAAGTCTGACAACGGATGAGGGAAATAATCCCCCGTAAACCTCATGTTACATCATAAAGGTCTTTTCTAAATAAAATCTTGCATTAAGTAAAACTCCATTAGTGGTTTCAGGAAAGTGTCTTCTAAAAGTAAAAGGACCGAATAATACAAAAGATGTCTTTGTCATTATTACTGGAGCACAGTAATAATAATAATAGTAAATAATATACCGTAATAATAATACAGCACTTGCATCACATCATGTTAAGTCTGACATTTGTAATGATTTTTTATGAAGATATAAAAACATGAAAAAACTGAAAATATTAAGAAAAATAGATTACATTTTGACTATATAATGCCTGAATTTATTTATACATTTGCAATACAGATCAGATTTACAAAGACACAAAGCATTTAGTAACAGGCAGAGTATGATTAAAATTGTCATTAAAGGATTGTTTGTTAATCTCAATATTTTCATAATTAATGTCAAATGTGGTACAAATTAGAGACTATGCCCTTTAAAAAGTAGTAGAAAATAGGAATACTTTTACCATAGTTTCACCAAGAGCAGAAGATTGAATTCATATCATCATAGAACATGAATTTTAGTCAACCCAGTAGATAAAAAAGATTTTCGCCTTGTTTCCAAAGTTAGTTTAAAGCAGGGTCATAAATGCCAAATGCTCTTTTAGTCCAGCAGTATAGAAAACCAATTATTCAAATCAGTATAAAAGCGCCACATTTTGCACGTTTATAGATTCGGATCTTCATGTTTGTAGATGTGAAGCCACTCTAGATTATGTGTATGAGAGATATGGGGGCTATTTTTATTTATTTTTTTCATTTTCAGTTCACAGTATATGTACAGGGTGTCCCATACATCTCCATTCATAGGAGACATAATACATTCCACACATATATGGTTCTAAAATATATTTCTTTATATATCAGAGTACTAAATACATTTCTCTTGATAAATATGATTGCTGATTCAGTAAAAATGACCTAATTTTGACAATTACTTGCACCATGAAATCAAGAAAAGGCAGACACACATTGTAGTTATCAATTCTGGGATATTAAAAAATGATCCATTTATATACAGTATGTGACATTAATATATTGCTGTCATTTATTTATGTATTTTTGTGATTAGCTTCACAAATAATTTGCTAATATAATAAATAGTCTTTCATTCTAAAGCACAAAATGTGATCATTTAATCACCCAAATTAAATACAAAATCGTCAAAGTCCTAAACTGTATGTGTGGCCTTTTTTTTTTCTTTTTTTCTTTCTTTCTTTTATTTGCCGCTATATCTCTCCGAGTAAATATCTTGAGAGGCTCCACATCTATGTAAATCTAAAAGTGTACCAAATTTGGTGGTTTTATGTGGCTATGGACAGAAAATTTAGGAAAAATGGGGGGGGGGGTCACAATTGATCTAAAAATTCATCATGAGATTAAAATAATAATAATAATAATAATAAAAAAAATATATATATATGAGGAAAAAAATGCATACTTTTGAGAAAGAATTTCAAAATTGAGAGATAAATGGTATAACTATAATATATAAAGTCACAGTTTCTCTCCTCTTTCTACTTAGTCCAATTTGAGTTGTCTTTAGGTTATTTTCTCCCAAAGCTCAATGTGGTTTTATTTACGGAGTCATTATTCCCACAGTCATGAAAAACCTTTAGAAGTCATTACATTTAAGTACAGAAAACTCACGCTCCTCCCCTTTTCAGATCTCCATAGGTCATAGATCTTTCTCTCAGTGACCAAAGTCAGTCCAATATGATCTCAACTGGGCCAGAGCAGTAACATAGTAGCCTATAAATAATTTTCTTCTGGGATTAATGTGAAAAATATATTATATCTATTACACTGCTGGGCCAAAAAAAAAGTCACACATGTAATATTTCAATCAATCGATCAAATGTTATTTATATAGCACCTTACAACACCAAAAGATGCACAAGGTGCTTTCCAAAATGAGATAAAAAAAAAAAAAACAACAAAAAAAAACAACAATTGAAAAACCAAGATAAAAACAAAGATAAAACAAGTTAAAACCACAGCAACAAAATAAAAACTACATGTTAAATGCTCGCTTAAATAAATATGTTTTCAACTGAGATTTAAAAACAGCTGTAGCTCAGTCACTGATTGTGAAAGAACGTTCACCAAATTTTTTGTACCTGGATTTGGGGACAACCAAAGAGATGTGGTCTGAAGAGCGCAGTGAGCTGACTGGTTTATGGATGGTTATGAGTTCAGTGAGAGAGGGCGGGGCTAGACCAGTGATGGCTTTGAAGATAAATGACAGAATTTTGATTTGTATTCTGAACTGAACCAGTGAAGAGACAGTTTTGGACAGTAAACGAGCTGCTGCATTTTGTACCAGCTGTAATTTATGGAGGAGACGGTGATTTAGTCCAGTTTAAAGGGTAGTAGTCTAACCTTGAGCTAATAAAATTTGACTGTACCACCTTTGGTTTGGATTAAAGGAGACATTTACTTTGACATCTTTTTTCCCCATATAAGGCTTTATAAGTATTTATCTCACATTAAGTAGCTGGGATAGACTCCAGCAACCCCTGTGAAAGTGGGTTCAGAAAAGAAAACGTTTTTTTCCCTCATTATTTATTAGTTATGCTACTTCAGATCACACTGGTCTGTATTTTGAACCTGAAATAAATGACTTCAACACCCTCAACTGTTAATATCTTCAGTGTAATTTTTGCACTTTTCAAATTTGTCCCATGGGTCACATGTTCATCAGCCTTGCTAGAGGTGATGGAAGAGAGGGAACATTTTAACATTTAGTCACATTTATTTGAGAATCAAAGACAGGATAAAGGTACAGTATTAGTTGCATGTTAAATTTAGAACACGTCATCAAATCACTGTCACAGCAATGAAACAAAAAGTTAGTTTCAGCTCATGATGACTTTGCATCCCTGAATACTGGCTGTCAGGAAATTCATAAAAAGGACAAAACTGGCAGATTTTGACAAGAACATTGAAGAGAAATATCATGTGTGTGTGTGTGTGTGTGTATGTATATATATATATATATATTTATATATATATATATATATATATATATATATATATATATATATATATGTATATATATATATATATATTTTTTTTTTTTTTTTCCCAGGGGAATATAGAGCTAAATCTTTCATTGATCTGTTCATGGATTTATTTTTTGAATTGTTTTCTTGGTACCTTCAGCCCCAAATGTACCATTTCATTCAGCAATAACATGTCTATGTTAGATAGACTCTATTGTCATCATACAACAACATACAATATTTGAGCATCTCCTTTTCAGTCAGTACAACATAAAAACAATAGATTACTATAATAAATAATAAAAATAAAAGATGTAAGTAAAGCATAGATTAAAACCTATCTATCCATCTGACATAGACTAATGTTCTTGCTGAATGAAATGATACATTTGGGGCTGAAGATACCAATAAAACAATTCTAAAAAAAAATAAAAATCCATGAACAAATCGATGAAAGTTTTAGTCCTATATTTCCCCTGTGATTACACAGCCAACAACTGATTATTTGTCTGCATCATGTGTTAGTGTTAAAGCTCCTGTAGGCAGTGATGGTTTTTACAGTTGTTTCAAAGAAAGCTTATTTCATTAAAACATTTTTTTTTGACAATTTATCATGCTATATATAGACTATGAAAATGGAGAAGACCCCTGGGTCCTGTTGTGTTCTTTTTAAAGAGTATTTAACTAAAAAAGAAAGTATTTTTTGCATAATTTTGGGTCCATTTTACTATCCTGATCTTACTACATTAACTGTATACTCACTGTGAGTAACTAAATAGGAAAATTAACAATTAAAGAATAAAAAAAGGTTACCATTTAATATTCATACATCTTGTTTTACACTAGAGGTGTCAAACATGTGGCTTGGGGGCCAAATGTGGCCCTCTAAACGGTCCAGTCTGGGCCCTGGGATGACTTTGTCAAATGCAAAAATGATGCTTATGATATAAATCATTTTACTTCAGGTTTCACATACAGACCAATTTAATCTCAACTGGATCAGATCATAATAACATAAATACTCACAACTCCAAATGTTTCTCTTTGTAAATATAAAAATGTTAGTATTATTTTATCGTATCTATACTAAAGTGATTTCACAAAAATACAATTAACCTGAACAAATTGAACACATGCCTGTTATTAAATGTTTTAATGACCTACTGTGATCTGTAAATTGTTATTTTAATGTGTAAATGATAAACCGAGACATATTGTTGAAACTGCACATACTTTTCTTCAGAAATATCAGTTTATTCATATTATTACCTCCGCCAAGGGGGCTATGTTTTTGCTGGCATTGATTGATTTATGTACACAGTAAATTTTGCAGTGTTAAATCAACACTTAGAGAGTTTATTTAACTTCTTCTAGAGTGTATTTGGTCCCATTGTCTCCAAATTAACACTGCAAAATCTACAGTGTACAACATAACTCGAAAACTAATGGATGAATTTTGATGACATTTTCAGGATGTGTTTGGAGTGTCACACGGAACAAATGAGTACATTTTGGTGGTGATCCGGAAGAGATCCTGGATTCAGGATCACTTTGAAATGTATTCTGCATTTACCGCAATGTAATATTAAGTGATCCAGAATCCAGGATCTCTTCCGGATCACCACCAAAATGTACTCATTTGTTCTTTGTGACACTTCCAACACATCCCTAACACATTTTCATAAGTTTTTGAGTTACCTTGACCCACCCCAGATCACCACCAAAATCTAATCTAACCTCTCTCTTCATTCGAAGGGGAGGGGGGAGGGGGGGTCTGCCTGTGCTCTGAGTGCTTTTCTGGTTCACATCGTTTTTTAAATAGATGTAAACATTTTCATCCTATAATTTTACTTTTTTTGCTCTAAAACATAGAGGAAAGTTTGATCGACATTATTGGTAACACTTTACATTACAGATCACTAATGAGGTGACAATTCTATGGTCATTATGATGTCATTTCATGGTCTTTGTAACCGCTTATTACAAGTAACAGATCTTTAATGAGGTAGTAATTCTTATTTCACTCTTCCAGCCCTCTGCAGATCAAACTGAACTGAAATGACTTTGACACCCCTGCTGTCTATAGACTATGAAAATTAAGACCCCTGGGTCCTTTTGTGTGTGTGTGTGTATTTGACTAAAAACAATGTATTTCTGCATAATTTTGGGTCTTATTTTTCTATCCTGATCTTACTACATTAACTTAATTGTCACTGTGAGTAAGAAAGTAGGAAATGAACAATTAAAGACTAAAACAGGTTCCCATTTAATGTTCATACATCTTGTTTTACACCATTACCAGTGGTTTCCATCATTTCCAGACAGCAGCGTTTGTTCTGGCATCTCCGTTCTTCTGTTCCTCCACAGTCACCTTTGTGTTTTGCATATTTCCCTGGTGTTCTGCTCCATCACTGACCTTTACTTTTCATCATTCCGTCGTCGTCGTTGTTGTTGTGAGCTTCTAACCAGCAGATGGCACTGTCAGATCATCCACACACCAAGTAGCAAAAGCACACACTCAGACCTCCTCTGTTTAACAAATGCACTGGTTTTATTGAATGTTATATATATATATATCTGACTCAAAAACAAAAAGCACCTGTACGATGAATTCTGAAACATACAAACGCGATAATACTCTTTAACTTAATTATTATTATTTTTTTATTTAATGCACAAAAGGCAGTAAGCTTGATTGTAATTCTTGCATGCTTGTTACAATATAAAGCATGATGCTGTGTAGGAGAACACACTATTTATTTATTTCATTTTTTTTTGACATTTTTCACTCCATCATGGTGGGAATTCTCTGTTTAGTTCCACAGGGAACGACAGAGGGATTTCTATCTGACTAGAAATGTACTCTCCATCACAGCAGGAAATGCTATTTTCTCTGTACAGTAGTTATTTCCTCGGTCCGGCAGTTGGCAGCATATGTTGAGGTCAATGTGAGAGACACAATGCATATAAGTGGAACGGAATGTGACGACCAGGCGCTTCATCTGTGTCAAAAGCATAAATAGGTTTCACCGATTGTGTTATTTGAAAACATCAGATGGGGCATGCATACCACTGCAGGTCAATATATATATATATATATATATATATATATATATATATATATATATATATATATATATATATATATATATAAATACTGTATATGTGTGTGTGTGTATGTCTGGTGCAGGTATGAGATGATGCAGGTGACAAGTCCTGGGAGAAAGTGGGAGAAGGTCCTCAGATGGGAACCAGACCTCCTCGACAGCAGAGTCTGAGGAAAATACTTGTAGAAATCATCAGAAGGTGGATTCCATTGCCTGGCAGATCTGAGCGAAAACATCATCCGGCGAACTCTCGGCGTCAATCTGCAAACAGGACACAAACACATGGAGACGAGTCCCTTTAAAACTCATCATTGACCTGACATGCCCACTCCAGACTGATGCTGTGGCATTTAAGCTTACATAACACGCCCACACTCGCAGCCTAACACCTGATGTGACATTTGCGCAGCTAATTTTTAAGGGAAAGTTCACCTCAAAATAGAAAGACGCTGATTAAATCCTTCCTCTGTGTGGAAATCTGTTTAAAAAAAATAAATACCAGAAGATGTAGTCCTTCTCACATATGTTCTGGGAGTGTCCCAATGTGAATCATTTTTGGAAAATGGCATCTTCTGTGCTATTATATATGGGGTAGCCATACCATACCATATGTCCTAGATTATTACTCCTAAATTCAGGGTTCCTACAGTTTAGGGAAAGTTAAATTTAAGACTTTTTAAGACTTCTAATGCCATTTGAAATTAAATTTAAGACCAAACCGACAATGAACCAAAATTGAAAAGGGGAAAAAAACACCACATGAATGTCCTGGGGGCATTTTTACCAACTGTTTATTTTAAAAAGAACATGACTTTTTGTCCCAGTTGCTGCGACATTCATAACCATTTGGATCAAGAAGCTTAACTTTGAAAATGTGAATATATAACACAAACACATAAACACTTGCAAAAAACTATGTATAGCTAAAGGAATACTACACCCACAGAATGATGCGTCCTCAATAATTTTTGTAATATCGACAGTCGAAATGTTACCAAATACTTTTTTATTTAAAACAAACATAAATCTTTGTTTTTAAGACTTTTAAAAATTCAATTTAAGACATTGTAATGCCAATTAAAGCCTTATTTTTATCAGACTTGCGGCCCGGGGGCCAAATCTGGCCCACCAAAGGGTTCAGTCCGGCCCTTTGGATGATTTAGTGAAATGTAAAAATGACACTAATGCCTTTAACCTTTTTATAAACTCCTTTGTACTAAATCATTTCACCCCTGTAGACCAAACTGATGTCATATCTATTATCATGTCTTCCAAATCAGCCACCTGCCTCTTAGATCCAATCCCAACAAAACTTTTTCAAGAAATTCTGCCCCAAATGATTAGCACTGTCCTAAATATAATTAACACTTCATTACTTACTGGATATGTGCCGCAGTCATTTAAATATGCTGTTATTAAACCAATTCTGAAAAAGCCTACCCTAGATCCTGACATTCTAGCTAATTCTAGGCCTATATCCAATTTGCCCTTCCTCTCAAAAGTTCTAGAAAGAGTAATAGTTAAACAGCTGTGTCAGCACCTGCAGGATAATAGTTTATTTGAACAGTTTCAGTCTGGCTTTCGTGCTTATCATAGCACTGATACCGCATTAGTCAAACTCACTAATGACTTATTATTAGCCACTAACGATGGATTAGTATCGATCCTGGTGTTATTAGACCTTAGTACAGCCTTTGACACCATTGACCACAGTATCTTAGTGCAGAGATTAGAATGTGATATAGGTATTAGAGGAGCAGCCCTCCGCTGGTTTAAATCATATTTATCTAATCGGTACCAATTCGTCAACTTTAATGAACAATCATCGCCGTTCTCCAGACGTTTATGGTGTACCTCAAGGGTCAGGCCTTGGGCCTACTTTGTTTATGTTGTATATGCTCCATTTAGGTAACATCATTAGACAACATTCATTAACATTCATTGTTACGCGGATGACACACAGCTATATTTATCAATTAAACCTAATCAGATCAGGCAAATAGATAAATATATATTTATGTCCAAGACATATAGACTTGGGGGATGAGTGCCAATTATCGGTAACACTTTATAATACCTACACAAAATTCACTAGGTATTAACCATTTGTTAATGTTTATTCATACACAATTTATAATAAACAAAGCGTTTCTTCTTCTTTTCTGTGAACAAATCATTTGTAGCCATGTGAACAAATGCTTTATGATAAATTGTGTATGAGCAATACATTAATAAACATTAACAAATAAGTAACAAATGGTTAATACATCCATCCAAACCATTTACACACGGGTAACAAAGGGTTTATACATAGTGGAATGTGTGTAGGTATTATAAAGTGTTACCCAATTATCTCCTACTGAACCCTGAAAAAAACTAAAGTAATTACAATAGGCCCTAACTGACCAGATAGTTACTTTAGACAAGTTAAGTGTAACATCCAGTGCCATGGTTAAAATTTTATGAGTTTTACTTGATCCAGATCTTTCATTCAAAGTGCATGTTATGTTCCAGTGCACCTTCTTTCCCCTCTTTTTTATTGTAACTCCTTACTTGTAGTGTGTCCAAAATATTCCTTAAAAAGCTTTCAATTAGTTCAAGATTATTAACAGGATCAAACAGAAGAGAACACATCACTCCTGTGTTCCAGACCCTTCACTGGCTTCCAGTAGATTTTGAATTAATTTTAAAATCCTCCTTACATATAAAACCATTAATGGTATGGGCTCCTCTCATCTTACAGATGATCTGGTTCTGTATCAGCTCAATAGAACCCTTCGTTCCCAGAATGCAGGTCTACTGAAAGTTCCCAGGGTTTATTAAAGTACAGTAGGAGCTAGAGCCTTTAGTTACCATGGTTACCAGCTTCCATTTAATATTAAAGAGGCCGACACAGTCTCTACATTTAAAATTTATGTTGAAAACATTCCTGTTTAAGAAAGCCTGTGGTCAGGTTAGTTAAAAACAGACTGAAGTCACAGTTCAGTCTAAGCTGCCCTAGGAGCTAGAATGCTAGGGGAAGTACAGACACTGAGTCCTCTCTCTCTCTCTCTCATGTCTGTATTTGTCATTTCTATAACCTATCCTACATACCAAGTCTGTTCATGGCTTGTCACCTGGTGTCCCCTTTCCCTTTACTCTGGGGGGAGTGGCAACTCTCTCAGAAGTATTCACATAAGGAGCCATAGACAACAGGATCTACAGTGACTCACTTGTGTCCTGTGGAGCCCCCCCCCTTTCCTTTTCAAATGGACGTTCATCTATAGCCTGTCTGTCCATGGTAGTGGATCTCTCCTTCACTGTGGTTCTCCCCAGGATTTCTTCTCCTTTCCAACTGGGTTTTGTTTGTTTTTTTCTTGCCGAGAAGGAGGGTCTAAGGACAGGGGATGCTTGGGACTTTTGATCTATTTCTGTGGTTGTGGTTTTTGTAAAATCTTGTGAGATGATATTATTGTGAGTTGGGGCTTCATACATAAAATTTAATTGAATTAATTTTCTTTTATTCAATTTTATAACGTTTATTTTTTTTTTTTATTTTATTAAAAAATATGTATTTACATTCACTACCCAATGGTGAATGATTACAAACTTGGTCGTCATAAGACATGGAAACAAGTGTGTGTATGTGTGAGTGTGTGTGTGTGTGTGTGTGTGTGTGTCTTACAGTGTGCAGAAGCCTCCTGCGTTGGTAGTGAGCTGTCACCAGCTGACTGTCTCTGCAGAAGCTCTCAGCCCTTCTGTGCAGGATACTCTCTCTGTCGGACTTCCCACAGCACTGGAGACGAGTGGACACGGTGTCCACAGAGCAGTTCAGCAGCAGGACCAGACTGGGTTCTCCAATCTAATCAAAACATAGGGTGAGAACAGATGAGTCTGACTGTGTCTGTCCTTGTCTCTTGTCCTGCCTCTTTTACTGAATTTATTTAAAATCAGCTGGAAGTGTTATTGTTGTACTGGTGCACAACAAAACAGTGTCTTTTTTATTTGTCCCGATTTGCCCTTTTATTTAAATTTCACTTGTGTCATTGAGAAAAGGAGAAAACGAACAAACAACCAAGGAAGAAAACAACCAGAGAAAATACATAAATAAATAAACAAGTATTCAGAGAATGACTAATCTCGCCCCTATTTTGTGCCAAACTCAAGTTTCTATGACAACCTGTTTTTGAATCAGAGCCAATAATGTGGTTTTGAACTTTCTGCTAAATACAACCTTGACCTTTTGCAATATTGATAATTTTGTTACATGTATATATGCGTCAGTGTGTGTAATATTATGATAATATATCCAGTATTGATTAGGTTATAGCGTGATGTCCATGTTTGACACAAACAGTGTTACAGGAGTTCATTTTGAGACATGTCGCCTTTGACCTCCAGAGATCTTGAAAACTATTGGTCGTAGGTGATAACACCAATTATGAGAATTATACAAATCTTTATTGAGCATTGTTTGGTACCAATCTGAAAGTTCTGTGACCCTCTGTTCTTGAGTTATAACAGATAATGTGCTTTTGACCTTTTAGTTAATCGTCACCTTGACCTTTGATCTTTACTTAAATGGATCATTGCATCTGATGCACATTAGTTATATGTATATGCCCATGTAATTTCATGGTGAAATCTCAAGTATTCATTGAGTTATAGCATGATATGTTTCTGCGGAGACACACACACACACACAGACACATTTATTACAATAATCTCTTGGATGAGATTAATAAAATTTAAAACTTTAAGCATAGATATATGCCTATCTAAACACACAGTGATTACAATAATGTCTCTCAAACCAATGTTGGGTGAGATTAATCACCCAGTTTTCAGATTTGTCATATGTGTAATGTGTAACACATTGGAAAGGGAGTGGGAGGAAGTCAAACTTATCAAGTCCCACCCCTTCTCCATCCGTTAAGAAACTAGTATTCAGAGAATGCCTAATCTTACCTCTATTTTGTGCCAATCTCAAGTTTCTATGACAAGCTATTCTTGAATTAGGGCCAATAATGTGACTTTGACCTTTCTGCTAAATACGACCTTGACCTTTGACCTTTACAAAAATGGATGATTGCATCTGATGCACATTAGCTATATGTATATGCCCATGTCATTTCATGGTGATATCTCAAATATTCATTGAGTTATAGCATGATATGTCTCTGTGGACACACACACACACACACACACACATACAGACAGACACACACCCATCACAATTACGTATTTGCAGAAAATCTTACTCTTGTACATCTTTTTAAATGTCATTCACAGTGTTTTAAATCTTTATCGAACACATTCCACAGTTTAACCCCACACCCTGAAAAACAAAAACATTTCAGTGTTTGTGTGCATCTTGTGAACCCTGAAATTAAAAGTTCCCCTCAGTTTATAATAACCACCTCACTCTCTAAATAAAGAGAGCAGCAGTATTCAAATACTGAGGCGGTCCTGTTGTGGGGGCCACCAGAGGGCTGTAGGGAAGGCATGGTGTGCGAAAAAAAAAAAAAAAAAAAAAAACCTGAATAAAAAAAAGAAAAAAACCTGTAAACATAGATTAATATAGAACAATAGATGCCTTTAAGCCAATAGAGCCATTAAGGTGCGCATGGCGGCCATCTTACCACAGGCAGCTCACTCACACATAACACTGTGGTGGTAAATGTACTTTTCAGATGATTAAACTTAACTTGCTCAAATTTCAACTGGTTTTCAAAAGGTTTAGTTTGTTATAAATGTCAAAGATGTAATTACAATATTGTGTGGCTAATATCAGTGGGCTCTGTTGTTAGTTCTGTTCCCCATCAGGGTGTGTGTGTGTGTGTGTGTGTGTGTGTGTGTGTGTGTGTGTGGGATTAAATATCTATGTCCCTTCTTAATGGTTAATGATAATTGTCTAATTGAGCTGAATATGTATCAGAGCCTGAATGCCAAAATCAAATATTATATCTACACTTATATTCTCATTTTATAACATAATAAATTAGTTTGTTCTATATTGTCAGTTAATTCTGACTAAAGTGTAAATTATTGTTTGTCATTCCAGATAAATGGAAGCAGAAAATGAGACCAGTCGTCTTTTATAATTAATTACCATATACTATTGATCCTGTGCTTATTATATTTCCAACATAATTCATGTTGGGATTATATTTAGTCAAA
>CM035799.1:37911985-37929485 GCA_020466265.1 Siphamia tubifer | reverse complement strand
AGACGGCAATTATCAGTCTCTCCTCCATGATTGGCTCTCTTCTCCTCTCATATTTTTTTTTCCGCTTTGAGAATCCAGATCATTTCACAAATGGCTGTCGCTGAGGTCGTGCCGCTCCTCATTTGCATGAAGTGGAAATTTCTCAACTTTTGTCGTTGTTGAATTCACTCGCTTCACGTTGCTCGCCGTAGCTGTCGCCTGAATCACCCCTCGTCGCCAGCGGACATTGAAAATGAATGGCAGCTCGTGGCTCAGACCGTCCCTGTCACTGTCAGTGTGAATGCACCATCAGACTGCTGAGCGACTCCTCATTATAAACTGATCTCTTCTCTCCTTTAACCACCTCCTCTACTCACACCTCACACATGATATTGACTGAACTTTTTCCCCACAGATTTTCTCTGGATCATGTCTGGACCTGTTGCTGTGCTTCCTCTGCTGTCATCATATCAGATATTTTCAAAACATCAGCTGACCAGGATGTTTGTCATTTGTTTTAAAATTAATCTTATCAAAGTAATATTTGGAACATTTTATGAGAAGAGGTGAATTCTATTGATTAAAAAAAAACTACACAGCACTTTTATTTGAGGCCACAAAACACCATCTTTACTGGAAATAAATGCTCTAAATAATATTTTTATCTGAAATATGTTAAACTATTATCAGAGGTCTCTAGAGTAAAGTATAACCGGTGTTTTTTTTTTTTCAGTACTGTTGGCCCATGTCCTGTTTCCGATCTCTGTAGTCGTCAACATCCTGATTTAGGGCTGAATGATATTAGAAAAAACAGCCATTGTGAGATATATATATATATATATATATATATATATATATATATATATATATATATATATATATATATATATATATATATATATATATATATATATATATATAAATCCTCAGGAGTAAATAACAGATGTGTGGTGCCGACACCAACAGTCAAACAGATTAGTGGTCGACACAGATCATATGTTTCAGTAAAGGTGGAAAGTAACTAAGTAAAAGTACTTTGTTACTGTACTTAAGTACAATTTTTTTAGGTATCTGTACTTTACTCGAGTATTTATTTTTCTGGAAACTTTTTACTTGTACTCCCTACATTTGTTCATACATATCTGTACTTCACACTCTTTACATTCTCAGAATGTAAAGAGTAATTTTCAAACTGAACAGATGTGACAGTATGAATAATAAATGTCTTCAGAGGGAAAATCAGTGGAAGAGAGAAATTGTGACATTATATATTATAGTTATGACTATAATCTCACAATTTTGACTTTTTTTAAACTTTACTTAAGTAGAAGAGTCGAATCAGTACGAATCAGTATTTTTTCACACAAATAGCTGTACTTCTAATTAAGTACAAAATGTGAGTACTTTGACCACCTCTGTGTTTCAGTATCATCCTTCTTGTAGTCAAAATAATGAAATAAAATTATTAATTAAAAATAAATAAAAATAAAAGGAATAAATAAACAAGACAAATAAATACATACAAATAACTAAATAAAAAAATACAAAAATTAAATAATTGAATATATATATATATATATATATATATATATATATATATATATATTCACAAATAAATAAAAATACAAAAAAATAAAATAAAAATATGGGATCTGAATTGTGACTCTTGTGCACATGTACATTGCGATGTTAATGATCAAACAGTATATTGTGCAGCTGTATCGTGGTTCTTAAATGTGCTTTATAAATAAACTTGATCTAGTTCCTGGACTCCTGTTTTAACTCTCTCTCTCTCTTTCTGTCTCTGTGTGGTTTACTCCCATGTCCATGTGGATGTCTTTTTTTTGTTCTGTTTACACTCCCTGTCCTCATGTCTGGTGTCTCCCGTCGGTCCACAGTGTTCTGACCTTGGCCTCGTACTCCTCCGCCTGCCTCAGGTCTCTGGGGAAGCCACTGATCACCAGACCTTTTCCCTGTCGGATCAAAGATACCACCGCTTCGCAGAGCAGCTCCAGCAGCGTGTCCTGCAGACGGAAAACACAAATGTACAGGAATGTGTACTGCAAACACAAATGACACACCCTGGCATATGGAATATTAAGCAACTTGGATGATGCAGTCTACGAATAATGAGACATGGTTCAACTCACCCAAAAATGTCTGAATATTACACTCTACAATTTTAAAAACCCAGTCGGAAATAATTAGAATTAAAACTGAAAGCAGTCTCAAAGGCCTTTGCTGTCCCACTCGACGTCCGAGTCAAATTTGAGCCAAATCGGTGTTTGTATGCTCGATCTACAACCATCTTAGTAAAGGCGATTTTGTAGGGGGCACTATAGTACGAAATAACAATTTCTGTTGATAAACTGGTGTAGGACCAAGAGATAGATGTCTGAGTCAAATTTCAGCCAAATCCATGTTCGTATGTCCGAACTACAGCCATTTTACTAACAGTGTATTTGGGGAATCTGTAGGGGGCGCTATAGTGTGAAATAACAATTTCGTATGACAAACAGGTGTAGACCTGGTAGACAGACATTGGAGTCAAATTTCGTATGTCCGAGCTGAAGCAATTTATGTAGCGGTAATTTTTCCCCAAATCTTCGCAAATTTTGCGACATTGTAGCACAAAAACAATGCAACTTTTCCAAAACATTTGGATAAGTTTTGATGTCCCACTTGTCTAGATCGTGTTCATCGATTTTGAGCTCATTTGGCCCAACGGCCTAGGAGGAGTTTGTTAAATTCCAATGACAGCGAAAATCCACGACTCAACATTTTAAAAATTTCAATCCAAGATGGCGGACTTCCTGTTGGTTTATGGGCGTGGCCATCATAAGGATTTTTGTTCATAATCATATGATGAATGTGTTCAGAGCTCTAACTTCACAAGGGCGTGATCTGGCCTAATACCAACTATTTTACCTATTCTAGGGGGCGCTGTAGACACATTTCCTTACCGACTTTTACGAAACCTACAAATACTTTTTTTCAGACTTCTGAAGTGTGTGCAAAACTTGGTGAGTTTTCATTCAGAGGGTCAAATTATGCTGACATGATGCACAAAAGTGTTTTTTTTCCTTTCCTCGCTCTTCGTGGAGATTTCACTGGTGAGTTGTGTGTGTTTTTGTCTTTCCGTCACATGGAAATTACAATTCTGTCGACCAATCAACGGGATGCAGTCTGTTTAGCTCTGCCCACATGGATCACTTTGGAGCTGTTGGCAGCCCAAGGAAAGGGTGACAAAAGGTTTGGATTGGTTATTTTAATACCCTTTGTGGTGGACAGTGTTGGGAAAGTTCACCTTGATTAAGTACTAGTTCAAAGTTCAGTTCAAGTTACTCAATATGAATTAGTTCAGTTCATCGTTCATTCTTCCAAATTATGAACTAGAAGTTCATGGATCCCAAAATGAACTTTTTCGTTCTTTTTTTGTGTTATTGTTGTAAACTTATGTTTCCAAAATTTGTTCAGAATAATACAAAAATGACAACTATGATAAAGCTGTGTTTTGATCCCATTTTATGCCTTATAGCGGTGGTCCCCAACCTTTTTTTTTATTACCGCGGACCGGTCAGCGTTTCACAATTTTGCCCGGACCGGGGGGTGGGGGGGTTGGAATGAATCGGCTAATTCTCTCGTCAGTAAAAGTCACTGGCAAACTCTTTAAAGACGCAAACATGTAAAACAAACCACCTGTCTCACATTATGAGGGTCTGTACATGTGGTCCCTACATTGTCAGAGAGAAATAATAAGTGTAAATATACTCAGCACTTAACTACAAATTATAAGCAGCCAATGGTTGCTATGGTTACACGCTGTCATTTTCACTCCGAGAGAAGTGGTCATGTGACTATGTAGTCACATCCTGTGCGGAAAAAGTGTTTCCATTGCGCTTTTGCGATATATTACAAGATCGAAACATCTGAAAAACCACCTCATGAAAGTGTGAACACTTTTTTTTCGATATTTGAGTATTTTTTCGAAATTTAGGTGTTTCCATTACCAGCTTTTTTATAGAAATATTTACATTTTGCGAATTTCCAAGGGTAATGGAATCGCAGCTATTGACGTAACTGACAGAATCCAGTCATTTTTCAAAATAAAAGATTGTTCAGACTCGTAAAATAAATAAATAATTAAGTAATTATTAGGCCGCCGCCGGCCTGGTACCAATTGAGAGCGCAGTTCAATAAATGCCAGAATAACCACGTTCACAAGTTTCCGTTCATTTGGCAAAAGTGAACGAGTCGTTCATGTTCGTCAAAAATATATCGTTCGTGAACGATCATTCAATGAACTTGTTCAGGTACAACACTGGTGGTGGAAATGCAAAAAAATGTTTACCAAACCAAACCGTCCCAATCTGCTTGGTGGAAACACGGCATAAATATCATTGTCAAAATGTCAAAATCCCATGTTGAAATGCTTTCCTTAAAAATTATTTGACAATGTTTGGAAAAGAGTTTTGTTTCCCTGGTGATGGTGCCTTCAAAGCTATTTACAAAATAAAGAAATGTACAAACAGTCCAACAATTAGTTTGTTAGTTTAGTAAAGTCATAATATCCACACACATGCCTGTCCCACTGGATTTATATATATATATATATATATATATATATATATATATATATATATATATATATATATATATATATATACTGTATATAGTTTTTATAGTCTTTAGTTTACACACATACAGTGACAGGTATGGACGGTGCTGTCCGTGGCACTTGCTTACAGTCGTGTTTTCACCACTTTATTTTTTCTGGTTTGATAAATCACTTTGTTCTAAATTACTATACTTACGTTTTCTCCTCCTACTACACACACAATACATGTAAATGTCCTATATTACATATTGTGGCAAAAGTAACTGGATGCAGACACGCTAATTTGTATCATTGAAAGACACATTTGTTAGACTCATCCTCGGATGGTTTTTCATTTTGTGAAGGTGTTGAGTCCCATCTAATGCTGGAGGATAATGTGGAGGACATTATGTCGTACAGACAGGTGGTGCTTGTCAGTGAAAATCAGGCTTAAAAATCATATAATTTCATGTCTTGATGAACAATATACAAATAATTAACAGTAAATGGTTCTATAAATATATATATATATATATATATATATATATATATATATATATATATATATATATATATATATATATATATATATATATATATATATATATATATATATATATATATTGCAGTGAATGAATAACAGGTTCAGTGGGTGGGGGGCGGTGCAGCAGCAAGAGGTACAATTACAGAGAAATTAATGAAACTGGAAAAGTTGATGCCACTCACTCCAGATCACAGTTGCTCATTTTTACAAAGCATTCAGTAAATGCTCCCTAATATATCCAACCCAGTGAAATATTATGTTATTAATAATAAGAGTTCTATCATGCTTTTCAAGGCACCCAAAGCACTTTACATTATTGATCCATTATTCATCTACTCTACATGTATAACCACAGCTGCCCTGAGGTAGGCTGATGATAATCCTTTGTTCTGTTCACCTTTTAAACATTAAACTGGGAACCAGACACATCTGCTTGAGAGGAAATGCTCATTTGCTCTGACACATCACTCTGGCTCTGCTACCATTCCATCTGATATTCATTGAGCCTAGATTGGGAAACCATTTATCTGATTTGGGGAAGGTCAGAGGTGGTCAGATACAATGACAGGCGGCCACATGTGACCACTACCTGTCTAGGATGGGCTTTTGTTAATGATCATTGTTCTGGCTAGCCCTGATAGATCCATCCAGTTGGATCCAGAGACACTGTAGTCTCATGAACCACTTAAGGACTTTGTGGAGTTATCAGTAATAGCTTTTCTTCTACATATAAACTGTATAAAACAAGAGGATAGACCAGATGAAATTGTGCAAAAACATATTTTCCCAGCATGCACAGGTGGGGTGGGGGCCTGAGGGGTTTCTTGCTTGAAGCCCCAAGAGTCCCTAGCAACGCCACTGCTGTCTGACACCACTGATTTCATTTTGGAGCAGAGGTCTTTGCCCCTTCATCATTCGTATTGTCAGGTGTCATTCAGAGGCTACGATACCTGCTGGGTCACTTCTACTGTAGAACATTTCTTTCCAGTGTATTTTCTTTATGACTATTGACCAAGCTGTGGCCAGTGTTTAATATACATTTACTTTGTTCTTATGCTGCTTTGCTTATTGATGTCATTTTGGTTTGTGCTTGTGTTTTATTATTGCTATTGGCTAAAGTTTATTTCTTGGATTCAGCTGGTTTTGTATAGTTTCCTGCTGGCTGTGTGCTTGTGAAAATCATAATAAGATTCATAGCTGAGTTAAATAATGAAATAAATGGCAAAAGATGTTTTTTTCTCATATGACAGATACACTTAAGTTGCCAGTGTTTATATTCCTGCTGCTCTAAGCCATAAACTTTTTTTTAGCAAGATCTTCCTTTCTTCATATCTGATTCATTTGGATAGTCATGAATTATCTTTTACTGTATTTTTGTTTTCTGCAGGTCAGGTTGATTTATGAAACACAATTTATAAAATGGTTTATATTCTCTCTGAAGATGTCATTGTATTAAAACTCCACACAGTACTGAACTCAGCATATCCAGCTTAGACCGGCTGTCCTTATCTGGACATTTTCAAATTATTTAACTTGGAATGTCATTGTTTTTTTCGGGTTACCTATTTTGTCATGAGCAGAGACAGACAGCATTTAGTCTAATAAAATATTTATGCAAATGATGATCATTGTCAGTGCGATACAAGAAAATGTTGAGTGTGCTTATCAGACCTGCGGTGCTTCATCTATTTAAGGATGACGCTAACATTTTCTAAATTAAAAATGGGGTATTCCTGTGTTTTAAGCCAAAACAACCAATGATTTCAATTATAAAGCTCCTATTTATTCAGATTACGTAGTCATAAAAAAAAAGACAAATGCTAGATCCACCTATTACTGACTTCCTGAGTTCCGTTAGTAACAATGAGTTTGATTAGCATGTTAATATGCAATTGACTTCATGTTTTCTTTTTAAACTTCAGTTTAATTTAACAATGTCTAAGAGCAAAGAAGCTGAGAAAGTGAGATAAAGCTTTATATTATACCTTACCATATACCATATACAATACCTTCAAAATCACGGATGCTCAAACCTTTTTTTTTTTTTTTTTAGATAGGGCCTGATCTTATGATGTGTAGTGGTCCGTTCTGACATTTTTTAAATTACATATAAATGCACTGTTCTATCACAGTTTTATTTGCATTGTTAATTTTTTTTTAAATGGCAGTGTAACCAAATCTAAGCCACTCAGGTGTGAACAAACTATAAAAATAGTGCCAATATCCTTGTGCTCATCCAGACCCCACAGCTGTCATGTCTTACTATCAACAAAAGGGAGTCAATCAATAGATGATAAAATCAATCCCACTGTGTGTCTGTGTGGACTTATGATAGTGTTTTTATTCAATTAGGAAATAAATAAGAGAAACACTCATAACTCTAATGGAATCTGTATTTCAGTAACATATTATTTTCTGCCCTATATAACATATGATTATAAATATACAGTGATAATCTGTCATTCACTATTAGTACAGAAGTACGTAGACAATCAAATGTAACATGCACCTTTTTTCAAATGTATGTATTGTTTGTATTTTATACCTTAAAAGCAACTGAAAAAAAACCCTCACATTATGTGTTTTGTGTTTAAAGCAGTGAAATGATTTGATGATGATATGATATGATATATAATTTATTGCCATTTCACACAAAACATCACAGATGCACGACAGAAACTAAATATGAATGCACAGTCAACATGATTAAAAAAAGGTTAAATATCCATGTGCTCATCTGGACCTCACAGCTGTGATGTGTTACTATCAACAAAAGGGAGTCATTCAATAGATGATCAAATCTATCTAATAAAGTAAACTGCTTAGTGTGCACTGGCATTTTTCCATTCATTCTCCTTCACGGAAATTAAACCTGGCGCCTGTAGGGGGCAGCCTTTTACTGCACCATTTTCTTGCTGTTGTAACAAAAAAAATTCTCTGTAAGGGTCTAATAAAGGACTATTAAATTAAATTAAATTAAATTAGTCCCTGTGTGTTTTTATCAACAAATGCCAAAAACAGTGAATGGTATAGGAAGCCCCCAAAGCTCTTCTGGGGTAACATCTGACTGAACTAAAGTAGGTAACTGGGTAATGACATATTACTGTGGTTACAGATGTTAAATGATACGCAGGAGGTTGTTGGTTCAAACTAATATTGGGACACTTTCTAATGAATCAATTAGAATTGAAATCTGAGGGAGAAGTGATTTTAGTGTCAGACTGGAAAAATAAACAAATTGTTAACGAAGGCAAATTTCAACAAAGTGATACGTTTTGTGTCCAAAGCTTCGATCTATCTAATAAACCAATCAGAATTGAAATCTGTTGAGAATTGAGGGAGAAGCGAATTTAGTGAATTGTGGACGACGGACGCCAATGACAGACGGACAAAACGTGTTAGCAATAGCTCATCGCGACTTCGTCCAGATGAGCTACAGTAAATAGTTCTTCCTTTCTTTTCCTTCTAGAATCAGTCACATAGAACAAACTGTGGAGGATCTGGAGTTGATAAAAATCTGAACCCCATGTTCATATTAAACATGACTTATATGAGGAACTCATCTATTACTCACTAATGCAAAGTCTGTTCACATTTAAGATTAAGATTAACACTCTTGCTCTGGTCTTTTATATGATGATTCAAACAGTAATATTTTGTGTCACACATACAAACACATAACACCAGCAGTTATAGGTAACTGTCATGGAAACTTCATAGGTTGCCATGGTGACAGATTAATTTAACTGACTGGCTCATGCTCACTTCCTGTTAGTTTGTTTTGTCTGGTTGTGTCTCTTTACATTTAATTCATTAAATAAGGCATCAGTCTGTGAATAAATTAGACAAACACAAGTGCCCTGATTTTCAGATACCAAATATTTTAATTACCTTCTTACCTGGAAATGACAGCCCTCATTACCAGTTTTCCTCTTTTTATTTACACGCGCGATTAGTGAGAAGGGTTCACGGCAAAGTCAGATAGAGTTAGAGTGGTCCTGCCACCTTCAGGTTACACGAGGAAATGCATTTTAAAACTTTTATGATTGATTTATTGTGTTGGACAGTGTGAGTGGGACATAAATAACACCTTAGAAAACTTAAGCTGCAGGGCCGTAGGAAATCTGACTCCAGGCTGCGATTGGCTCCTGGGCCAGACTTTGTAACAGACTCTTCTGTGTTGATCAGATGTACACCCCCCCCCCCCCCCACACACACACACACACTTTTTTTTTTTTTTTTTAAACTAGTTCCACAGGTTCCCCACTTTCCTCTGTCAGACCATTGGCCAGAACCCTTTGGACTCCAGACAGTTTTTTGAGGTATTTGGGGGTCACAGTTGGTCTTAGAGATTCTGTGACATTTTGAAGGATGTTTTCTGTCTTTACTTTGTTTTTATGAGTGGTCTTCATGTTTGTTTGGGGCTTTTTTCAATGTATTTTTTGATTATGCTCTGCAAGTTTGATCAGTATTAAAAGTGTTTTGAGTTCATACTTCAGTTTTATTCATAGCGAAATAGGGACATTTTGTGTTGAGGGTGGGACGTATGTGACAGATTATTCCCTGTGAGTTAATGTAATGTGTTGTTGTTAGAAAGTGATGTGAAAAGAACATGATGGAGTAAAATCCATACCTGTGGCTGGTCATGTAAGACTCCTGTGTGCCGTTTATTATTTACTTTATCAGGAAGTGCAAGTTAGGTGTAGGGATGGGACATGATTTTTGAATATTCGTGACACGCTTGGATACAGAATACTAATTTCGAATGCTGCATTACTTGTATTGGATTTCACTTGGAAAGACTGCTGTATTGACTGTCATTATCCGGTGGCTGACAGGGGCAAACGCACCACATCGACAAAACGCTGCAAACACAAGAAAGATGAACAACAAAAAACACAAACAGAAGTGTTCTGCAAGAGAAAAATGCTGCAATAATAGAAACAAGGCAGAGCGTGTACCTCTGTGTATGTTCTCTGCAGCTGGATTAATTGTGAATAGACTGAACACATGCCTCCACCCCGAGCATGTGGACATGTTAATTAAAAAAAAATAAAAACATGGCATAGATTTATTTGACTATTGTTGTTAAATTCATTTGACATTGTAGTTGAAATCAGCTGTTTCACCCAGTTCCATCTAGACAGTTAAATTAAATATAGTGTTGGCTGCGGTTACTGCTATTTCTAAATGAAAAGCCTGACTTGTTTTATGCAGAAGATGAGATGAATTACTTGAAGATCAGTGTAATATTGTAATATTTGTGTTTATTCAGTAAACATTTGGTTACCTCTTTTACCCTTTCTGTCATCACATGCGTGTTTGGGGAAGGGGGTGCACATTAGTGTGGGGTGGGGGGGTTGTGGAAGCACGTTCTATTTTCAAATAATATTCTAATAGTTTGTAGCGAATTTCAAATAGTGTTTTGGACCAAAACTCACATCCCTAGTTAAGTGCATAAAGACCACGGAGTTACAATAGTATTCATGACCTATAACCAAAGCTGAAACCGTGAGCTGCCAGAGGAATGTCAACTAATGCAATAATGCACAACAAAGTATTAAAAACTAGAAAAGCACTCTGAGAGCGCAAACTTCCGCCAAGGCAGACCCCCCCTCACCTCCGAATGAAGAAAGGTCCGCCAAGGAGGTTATGTTTTTGCCAGAGTTTTAGCAAGATAACTCAAAAAAGTTATGGGTGGATCTTGATGAAAATGTATTTTTTATTTACCGCAACGAAAAATTCCAAAATGATCCAGAATCCAGGATCTCTTCTGGATCATCACCAAAATCTAATAATTTGTTCCTTGTGACACCCCCAACAAGTCATGAAATTTTCATCAAGATCTGTCCATAACTTTTTGAGTTATCTTGCTAAATAACCGACAGAAAAACAAAAACAGAACCTCCTTGGTTGATGTAATAATCTTCTAATCTCCTTGACATTACACTTTCAACAGTGAAATAAGTACTGTAGTATAGATTAGAAATAGAATTAGCACATTACCAAAGTGTCTTGTAATGTTTGCGTGCTGAAACAAATGCATCAGATTCTCACAGTTACTGTTGGCTGTCTTTCTTAATAGACTGTACTTTCCTTCTGCAGACATGTGGCAGACATGAGGCTAAAGTGTACTGGGATTACAGTTCACAGAGAATATTAAATGGCACTTTTGGTGTTGCCAGGCAACAGTACAGTAGCGCTTTAGCTACTCAGACCCTCGCGGTATGTTTTTACAGTTTTAAACTCAGCATGAGCAGCATTTTGTCTCACTGTAGGATATAAAGCTTAACACTGATACTGAGTTCACTTTACATATTTCTTTACAATAGCTGTCATTCATTGTGCTCTGCATATACATCTGCTTAGGTGCATTTCATTAATCCCAATCGGGCACTTCTTATCCTCCTTATGACTGTTTCACTCACTCAATATATATATATTTTTTCATGCATGTTAGACAACACATGGGATATGACACTAATAATGTAAGAAGCTTAGACAGATGGGTCTCAGTTGAAAAGGTTTTGTCCTTCAAGACTGAGCGGAAGTAAATCTATGCCTCAGTCTGCTTGAAAATCTTTTTAATGTACTACCTCTTAATCTCTAATATACAATCTGAATCTCTGTAAAGCACTGCTGTGGATATAAGTCAGAGGATTACAGCTCATGTTATTTAGTATATTCACCATCACTTTAGTTTCAATTTCAATTTTATTTATAAAGCCACAAATCATGAAAAAGTCGTCTCACAGAAACACTTTAAAGAAACATCTCATGGATGCGCTGGGATGCATCATCAGTGATGTATCCTTCACAGAAACACAATCAACTACAGAAATATATGAACAGTCCCAAGCATCCCCTGTCCTTAGACCCTCCTTCTCTGCAAGAAAAACCTTCAAAACCCAGTGGGATAAAGAAGACATTTTGAGGAGAACCACACTGAAGGACAGATCCATTCACATGGACGTCCATTTGTGAAGGGGGGGGGGGGGGGGGGGGGGGGGCAGGACCATCCACCAGAGAGGCGAGAGAGGAGGTCCGGGATCACAGGTGACTTTAGTTATTTATTTAAGTTAGTTATGTATTTAAATTTGAAGTGCACCTTAAGGACCGAAAATACAATTTTGTTGTTCTGTAAACATGTTTATTGTAACAATGACAATAAAGAAAGTCAAAGTCAAAGTCAAAGTTACTTTTATGTGGGACAGCTTTCTTATTTTTAAATGTGTCATTGTTATGTTACTTCAATCCTGTTCTACCTGATCAATCAGTTCAATCCACAGTCTGTATAAAGAAGTTGGCATATATTGATCATTATTTTTTTTTTTATAATTATTTTTTATTGAAGTAATCACATGTGAAAATATAGTTACATATCATACATATATAATAAGCTAACATTGATCATTAGTTTGTGGTTAGTTTCAGTCCTAAAGCCTCAAGCTGTTATCATATGTCTTGTCAAGCTGTGTTTTTAGTTCGAGTTTTATCTTTTTCTGTCCATTTCCTGTTATTTTGTTACATTTCTCACTTCCCATTTCCTTGTCTTTCACCTTTCCCCTAGTTTCCCTCGTCTGTCACCTGTGTTCCCTCATTTTGTCCACCTGCGTCTCCTTACCTTTCCTCTATATATTCTATTCTTCTCTGCTAGTTTGTCCCTGTCTTAGGCTGAATCTCACTTCACCCCTCAACCCTTCCCCTTCAAACTGAGCTATAAGGTATAGGGCTTGAAAAGGAACCCCTATGAATTGGGACACCCCTTCAACACTCATCTATGTCACCACCACCAGTTGTTACATAACCAGCTTTAACTAGAAGTACAGGTTTACTGTGTGTTCCCAAATGTGAAGCATCATTCAGTTGTTCTGCTCCTCACCTGTGGAACAAACTACCTGAATACCTGAGGTCTGAGAAATCAGGCCTGAATACATTACTGTTCACTGGAGCTTTTACTTAAATTCTTAATTGTCTTTTTAATGTATTTTAAGGCATTTCAATCATTTTATGTAAAGCACCTTGAATTGTCCTGTACATGTCATGTGCGATACAAATACATTTGCCTTTGCCTTACCCCTCCGTTTGAAGTCTGCTTCTAGAAAATCTACATTTGAAGCCCCTTCCCCCTACCCCTACCCCTCTGCCTTAATGTGAATTGAGACACCTCTATCCCTATATGAGGATGCGCAAAACGGAAAGGGGAAGGTGTGAAATGAGATCCAGTCTTGGTGTTAAATGTTCTAGTGATTCTTCTTGTGTTTTTACTCCCCATGTATGACCTTTACCCTTGTCTCCTAGATTTTGCCTTTTGCTGTTGTTTTTTTGGATCCGTTTGCTCCGCTGATAGTCCACCTGTGTACAGAAATGTCTGCTGCCTGTCCCTCAATCAAGGGTGTAGGTTTAAAGAACAAGAACACTTCACTTTTTACAATGTGTAAATTCAGCATACACATACATATTGGTTTTTGTCAAAACATTCAAGACAAGAACTGAATAAATAACTATTATTGGAATCTTCTGTATTATGCAGCAAACACAAAAAAAAAAATAAATAAAATCTGCACTTCAGGTAAATAGTGTAATCTTTACATTATTGGGACACTGTGCATTTAAGAGTTAAAGTCTTTCCCTGTTGGCTATTTAAGACAGGTAACACTACAGCACTCCTAATTACACTGAGCTAAACCTCACACTCTGAATGCTATTCATTTCATTAGGTGATTCTGTGCGCACTACACTTACAGCCGCGGTAGTGAAATATGTTCTAATGTACGGGACATTGTCTCTGGAGCTTACAGCATTGAAATTCAGACAATTTAAGTCCCGCGGGGCGTTTCCAGCACATGGACGTCTGTTTTTCTTCTGACTCGCATGTGCGGGGTCACCTGACTGACACCAGATCAGCAGTGCCCCGCTAACCATCACTCTGTCGCAGCCAATAGAAACAGCAGATATGGGTCGTCATATCATCAAATCAATATCAGAACGTGGCAAAAACAAAACATGAACAAATGTAAAATAGTTTTTATTAATGCTACCATATGTGTAGTATATTGAAATAGTATTTAAAAATTGTCAATGAATGTAGATTTTTCCTATATTAAATTCAAATGACAAATATTGGTAGGAACTTATTTTTCAATCCCCAATCATTGGTTGTGACATGTCACGACCATCTATATAGAAACCTACGCCCATGCCCTCATTCATCCTGTTTGCTTCACTGACAGATTAATAGCATATTGAACCATGTTCTTCACTAAAAACACTGTATTTTACGTACGACCTCTCTCTGAGTCGTGCATCTGGGTCCAGATTCCAGTTCTGATAGTCACACAAACTTGGCCAAAGATGTTGTATTACACCTGATGCATCGTACACTTTAACAATAGTATGTCACCTCCTGTCTCATAAATGAGCGTGACCAGATGGGTTCACAATGATGTGTGGATGAATATAGTAATAGTACACTAATACCATATGTTTAACCTGTAACATTTACAGCAGGAACATTTCAGCACATTTAAAAGCACATAAACTCACAACATAAAATCATTACTTGTTAATATCCAGCTAATCTTTTAACTCCTGTGGGTCAGATTTATGCTGAGTGATGGGCCACAAATGAAGTCTTTTTCCTCCTAGCCTTTGTGTCTCAAAAATGTCACTTTAATTTGATTATGTTCAGAACACACACCGCCTGGACAAACAAGAGTAAAGACTTCAGATCCTTTTATTTGAAATTTAGACAATGTCAGGAAGGATCAAGCTCAAAGTGTGAAAGAGTGGTTCAGGACAGATTAGACATGATTTTCACACATGGATGGACCCCCACAGACCAGACCTGGACCCCCCTGACAATCTATGAACCAAGGATACACGTAGTGATCCTACGATCATTGTGATCATCATCATGACAGTCCATAAGAATTGTATGACACTGACACACACACACACACACACACACACACACACACACATATATATATATATATATATATATATATATATATATATATATATATGTATATATATATATATATATATATGCCATACTATACTATATAGTTCAGTTAAATTTTATTTTGAGCACACAAAATCTTCAAGGCATCAATGAAAATGGTCAACACATTTTTTTGCACCCGAAAAGTTAAATTTATTATTCTACAGTCCTCTAGAACGTTCCAACAGCTCCTGTTCACTTTGAATTGACGTTGTCAACCTTCAGCGGACGGATTTTTTTCAATAACAGCCCGCTGCGCATGGCAACGGGCTTTGTCACTTCAGATTCACGTTACCATATCACTCTGCAGGTAGTTCGGCCACTTTGAAAGTAAATATTCACTACGTTGTAACAGCTATTTTATCCAATCTGTTAGTCGTAGCACTAATAAAGTGTAATAACCCGTAGAATAAGCGGGATAATGCCTTCCCCACGAGTTACTATCGAAAAATATTCCCGGACGGGGTCGAACAGCACCCCAACACCGAAGGTGTTGTATTGTTGTAATATTTTACTGATAGTAACTCGTGGGGAATACATTATCCCTTGCTAAACTCCTCTCCCCTTTTTACAAACTAATAATCCAACAGATTCTACTTTAACACACACACACACACATATATATATATATATATATATATATATATATATATATATATATATATATATATATATATATATGATTTATTTATTCCCCACCCAATCCAATTTGTATAATCCACTATAAGTACATATATTTATATTCACTTTAAATGTACTACAAATACAGTATTTAATAAATATGAATATTCTATATATTTAATAAATATCTCCTAATCATGATAGTCCATATTCATTTATCGTAATATTTTATGCATTCTTCTACATTAAACCTACATTTTCACTTATTCAGATAATGTTCTGCATTTTGTTATTATACTAGTTTTATACATCATTTTAACTATACTGTATGATACTATACTACACTACACTATACTATACTATACTATACTATAGAGAAGGAGATTACACTTACACAGCAATACACTCAAAATAAAATCAAGGTAGCAAATCATAATAATTTAATCAAATTATTATTATTAAAAATGTTACAGTACTCCTCTCACACAAAAAATAAAGCTCTTTTGGCACAGATCATTTATATGTGTTTGAGGAATATAAGATTCATTTAGTCAGATTACTTACACTGAACAAAATCTATACCTACGACCATATTAATTATGGATTTATGTTCATTTTTGAGCACTTGAGCTCAACTTTAGATAGATAACCTTTATTGTTATACAAACAAATGTACAATGAGATTTAAGCATCTCCTTCACTATAACATATTTAAAAAGGAAAATAAAAGCATAAATATAAAGTTATGTCTGTGATAAAAAAAAATACGTTATTTATGCCCAATATAAAAACATATAACATTTAAAAACATGTAAAAAGAGATTGCACAGCATCCTGGAAATGTTTTAGTGGCTATTAGGGACCATATTATACCAATATGGTATGAAAGAATGTTTATTAAAAGTGCTGGGTTTATCTTCTTGGAAATATTTTTCTAATTTTGCATTAATATTAAATTCTTTAATAGACATTTGGACAGCTGCTGCAGGAGAAGATGGAGACACTACATTCAAAGGTGTCTTCAGTCTATCTGCAGTCATATCACATTTGTCTTTTTTTTACTGAGCTACATTATTTTAACTCACTATCAGTGTTTTAAAAAAGTACTCTGCCAGACAGAACAAACACTTTTTGGTTTTTACGTCTGCAGTTTAAATGATAGATGCTAGTGATGTTACAGTTCTCAGATCAACTGAGAAAAAACAGTTGGGCCGCCTTCACAGTGTCCACACTGAGGCAGTCAATCATCTATGACTCTTATAGACCCGGTGCTCACATACTGACTGGGTTTATCGTGTCAACAGAAAAGAGTACGAAAGCCACTGTGAATGATAGATCTGTTCATCCTGTGTTGTTTTTTTCTTGTGTTCTTGTCAAAATGGGTGAGCAAATACGATCGATCGTATTTGCTCACCCATTCTGACATAGATAGATAGATAGATAGATAGATAGATAGATAGATAGATAGATAGATAGATAGATAGATAGATAGATAGATAGATAGATAGATAGATAGATAGATAGATAGATAGATAGATAGATAGATAGATAGATAGATAGATAGATAGATAGATAGATAGATAGATAGATAGATAGATAGATAGATAGATAGATAGATAGATAGATAGATAGATAGATAGATAGATAGATAGATAGATAGATAGATAGATAGATAGATAGATAGATAGATAGATAGATAGATAGATAGATAGATAGATAGATAGATAGATAGATAGATAGATAGATAGATAGA